>SNQJ01S0002380.1:735017-761892 GCA_010110895.2 Picea sitchensis
TATGGGTTTCCTCAGGAAATATCTGTCTCTGTATATTTCATATGTGTGAATGATGTTGAATGTTCTATTGCTTACTTCCCTGCATTATTGTGATTGTCATCCAGTGCTCTACAAAGAGTTTAAAATAAGCATAATTGTTTAAGCTCGGTAACAACTGATTCACCCCCCCGCCCCTTCTCAGTTGTCCAACAGGGTGTCCAAACAAATTCTTCAAAACACGATGGTCTATCCTTATCTCAAATTTCCTCCCCATGAGGTAATGTCTCCACATTTTTAATGCATGTACAATTGTTGCTTCTCTATATCATGGGTAGCATAATTTCTTTCATGCTCTTTTAGTTTTCTCGACTCATAGCATACCACATGAGCCTTTTGGCTGAGAGCTCCACCAAGCCCTTCCTTGCATGCATTTGTGCACACCACAAAGTCTTCATTTGGATTTGCAATCTTCAAGATTGGCGCACTTGTTAAAATTTCCTTCAACTGTTGAAATCTCTTTTCACACTTGGAAATCCATTCAAACTTCACTCCCTTCTTTTGCAAATAAGTGATTGGGCTTGCAATCTTTGAGAACCCTTTTATGAATCTTCAATAATAACTAGCAAGAACCATGAATGATCTGACCTCTCTCATAATCTTTAGCACTAACCATCCTCTAATGGCCTCTATCTTTTCAAGATCCATTGCTATCCCTTTTGCTGAAATTATATGCCCCGAGTAGTGAATCTTCTTTATGCTCTCTTAAAACTTGCAACACCATTCTCAAATGTTGCTCATGTCCCTCTTCTGACTTAGATTAAACAAGTATTTCATTTAGGAACACAATTACAAACTTGTCTAAGTATTCTCTAAACATTCCATTCTTCAGGGACATAAAAACAACTGGGGCATTTGATAGTCCAAATAGTACTAACGTGAATTTATAATGCCCATATCTTGTTTTGAATATTGTCTTCTTCTTTTATCATTACTAGATGATAAACTGATCTCAAGTAAATCTTCAAAAAGATTCTTTCACCTTTCAACTGATCAAATAAGTCATCAATTCTTGGCAAAGGATACTTGTTCTTTAGAATGACCTTTTTTAGTTGTTTGAAATCAATACATAGCCTTAAGGTTCCATATTTATTCTTCACAAAAAGAACCAAGGCTCCACAAGGTGACACACTTGGGCATATGTACCCCTTCTTTAACAATTCTTCAAGTTGCATATGCAACTCTTTCAGCTCTGGTGTGCCCATTCTGTAAGGTGTCTTGGACACAAGGGGAACTCATGGCACTAAATCAATGTCTCTCTTTGGTGGAAATCCTAGGATTTCCCTAAAAACATATTCGAAATCCCTCAAGACTGGATGGCATTCAATGCTTGCCACTTTATCTTTGGCTGCCTCTTCCATATGGGCTTCAAAAATATGGCATGCCTTCCTGAAACTCTTTTTCAACTGCATAATTGAAATCTCTCTAATAGCTACAACTATTGGAATGCCTTGAATCTTTCCTTTTTTCCCTTCATCATCAAGACATGTGATTGTCTTGTTGTAACAGTCTAGGACAACATGGAGTTTTTCCAACCAATCCACACCAATTAGACCACTACAAGGAAAAAACCCTATAACAAAGGTTTTTGCGAAAGCCCCTATAAAATAGCCCAAAAATCCATTTGTAGCGGAGGTATGAGGGTGGATGTTTTAACATAAGTTTTTTTAACAGTGCGTTTATAAGACTATATCGCATCTATGTGCCACCAAAAATCAATGCACCGGTGCTAATAGACAATCGTGCACCATTGTAGAGCTATTTAAAAAAATAGGAAAACAACGGTGCACATCATATAAAAGAAGCTCATGAGCACTGATGCGCAACAAACAGGTGCATCGTCTTCATGTTTTTCCTTTTAAAAATGCATATCAGTGCCTCGTTGCCCATTTGGCACACCGGTGCGTTCCAAACTAGTGCACCATTGCAGGTTTAAAAAAAAATAAAAAAATCTGTTGTTTTTAGCGGTGTGCCACCAGAAATCAATGCACCGATGTGAATAGACAATGGTGCATCATTATAGAGTTATTTAAAAATAAATAAAAAACAACGGTACACATCATATAAAAGAAGCTTGCGAGCATTGATGTGCCTGAAATGGGTGCATTAGTGCGCAACAAACAAGTGCACAGTCTTTGCGGTTTTTTTTAAATGCATAATGGTGCACCTTTGTCCTCTAGGCGCACCAGTGTATTCCATATGTTACTCCGTCAAATGGTTTTTCAAAAATAATGGTGCACTGTTTGCAGTGGTGAGCACCGGTGCGCTTAATGCGAGTGCATCAGAACAAGGGTAAATAAAAAAAATGGCGACAAAAACCCATTTTTACCATTTGCAATGCAAAGAAGCTCTCAAGCACCAGTGCCACCTTTTCCCAACTAAAGCGCACTACCTTCAGTGCTTTTGTTGCTTGCTTTATTTCTGTTCGGTGATCGGGTCGTGGGATTCCAATTTTTCCATATGGTGGGAAATTTTCATTTTTTTCACTACATCCCAACCATGCGTCCTCGACGAGAACATGTTCAAGTAAATTATTTATTTCTTTGTATATTGTATTTTTACCGGATTAAATTGTGAAATTGAGTTAAAATTGCATTGTTTTTTTTTTTTTTTTTTTCGTTTTTTTTATTCCGCATGGTGTGTTTGAGTCGTTTGGCTCATACCGCACGTGGTGCACCTTCGAAATTTTATAGGGCACACCGAAAATGTATAGTTTGTTTTCGTTGATGCGTCGTAATACGGAACACACTGGTGTGTACTTATAAACGATGTACTGGTGTGTTCACAATAAATGACACACCGTCGAAAATAAATAGTTTCCATTAAACAATGCGTTGTTTATAGTGAACGCACCGGTGCGTTCATAAAACAACACACACTGTTTAATATAAACTATTTATTTTCAACGGTGCGTTCCTAATAAACGCACCGGTGCATTGTTTATAATGAACGCACCGATGCGTTCATTATAAACGACACACCATCGAAAATAAATAGTTTCCATTAAATGCTGTGTTGTTTATAGTGAACACACTAGTGTGTTCATAAAAATGTATGCATCGTTGAAAATAGATAGTTGTTCAAGCGGTGCGTCCTTGATAGTTAACGCACAGGTGTGTACACAATAAACTACGCAGCACAGACATTATTTTGTTTTTCAATCGCTCAGTGGATTATACAGAATAGATCGGTGCACAAGCATGGATACAAAAAATCGTTTAAAATGGGTGTCTATTTTAAGCGGAGTGTCGTGATGAATGGAACGCATTGGGGTGTCGTAGTATCTAGACACATTGTGCTTTCGCGGTGCGTTGTATACAATTAGGCGCACCCGTGTGTTGATAATTACTACACACCCCCTAAAATAAATTACATTTTGCATGCGGTGTCTAAGATATGTGTGCGCACCATGGGCAATGCATTACTGCTTTGTAGGCGCACCGAAGGTTAATTTTTTGTTTTTATTTTTTTAAATTTATGTTTGCA
Source organism: Picea sitchensis (assembly GCA_010110895.2). Taxonomy (NCBI): domain Eukaryota; kingdom Viridiplantae; phylum Streptophyta; class Pinopsida; order Pinales; family Pinaceae; genus Picea; species Picea sitchensis. The sequence goes on from SNQJ01S0002380.1 coordinate 738,540, forward strand.
TATTTTGAAATAAATTTCTCATTTACTGAATTTTTTTTATGTTTTTATGTATGATGCTGATGTAATTTATATGTTAATTATGTAGAGACATCAGCGTATGGATCGGGAGAAACAATAAAGAGTGGACGAGTACAATATGGTTCGGGAGTGGGAGGCCAGAGAGAGGGAGAGGGATTTATACCCTTGGCCTGTTGACCAAAATTTGGTCACCTATATATTCGCGCTCCTGGAATAATAATAAAAAAAATCTATATTGAAAGATGAATATTTTTGAACTATTATATGTTCATAGCATAGCCCTCGGTATCAGCTTCGCCATGCCTTTCGCGGAATCAAAATCAGAGTCTCCATGACCGAGATGCGCATACTTCTGTCCCGAAGTCTAATGGAGGTGTTACAAGAAGAAATATGAAAAATGTTCTAAGTCACATGTTCTCTCCTCTCCTTTCCCTTAACTCCTATTCATTCTCTCATATTCCCCTTACCAGTTTCCACACTTAACCATTTTCCTTTATTCCTTTCCACGTTCACTTTCATTTCCCTTTTCCTTTATTTTCCCATTTCTTTTTATTTTTCATTTCCATATTTCGTTATCCCAATTTTCCTTTCTTTCCTTTTCCCTTTTCCCTTTCCCAAATTTCATGTAATTCCTTTAATCCCATATATTTATTTTCATTTTTCATATTTTCCATATCTCACGTGACCCATTATATACTTTCCAGACTTAGTTTTATTTACTATGGCAAACTGCGGGTTCACAGGTTGGTGATATTTCTTAAGAGTATGTGTTATCTCCGCTACCCTCACAATGCACTTTGACTTCCACCACCTTCATAATGCACCCAAATCTTTTCACTACTCTCTACTATGTAACTTCTCCAACACTTAAGCAAATATATGAGTTATCGTGGGTTCACGTGTTCGCGGGTTGGTGAGGGTTGGTGATGTTTATTTCATGTTATATGAGTTTGCCCGACCGATTCTCAAGACTTAGAATATTTTACAACTTCTTTTACTACTATTTACCTCTCCTCTCCACTTCACCTACACTTAGAATTTTTCACACTCATTTATTACTATGTATTACCGCGGGTGACTTCCTCACCTACCTCTGCATTCACTTAAACCCGCGAACCTACCATAATATTTTAATAATATTTTCCTATCCTATGTTCTATGAGGAACGTCTCCATGTGACACATGACACTTTTGCGTGATTCTATTGGATGACATATGTGTTGGTTACTACTCTCCTCTACCGTCTGAGTTATTAACCCAAGGTTCATGTCTTTCGGGTTTCCAACAAAGCCTCTAAAACTATCGGCTCTCCTAGTAAACCAGTAGGCAACACAGTAAACAGAGTGCACTGCGCAGTCTCACCCGAGATAGCTTTAAATGGATGGTTGTAAGACTCAGGTGTTTACAACCTAGGATTGAGTATGAGATAGGGGTTTATTATTACAAGCCATATACTACGAATCGTGATTGCAATCTACTATTACTCACGGGTGTGCATCTATCTTTCACAGTTTATTTTCCGAACGACACAATCGTATTCCAAAACAATGTATTAACTCGTTCATTAAGCATAACAATTGACTGCTGAAAGCAAACAAAGATATACATGCATTCATCACATGACATAGATATTACCATGGTTCACCCCTTCCTGAGCTACGTCCACAAAGATTTGGTTCTTGGCTCTTTTATTATGGTAGTTGTGCATCTCCAGCGTCTCGTGCTTATAATCCCCTCAGATAGGTAAGATCTGTATGAGCTGAAATAGATCGCACCAAGCTCCACACCCTGCGATCTAATCCTCAGATCTTCCTTCTCTCCTCTATTCTTAACTCAACAACTTACAAAAATGGTTCATAGCAATATTACATAACGCATCAACTTGTACATAACTATGATAGGATATTACAACAGCTGAACTAATACAAAAGTGAGCCAACCTCTATATGATACATGCGTATCCATATTTATATATATCAGGCTCTTCAGCCATTTACGATGTATTATCAAAACCCTAACCCTACCGACATTAGGTCTTCCTCCCATGCACGCGTGTTGTTCTTCCTCCAGCTGTTGCTTTCCTTGTGCATGCTTTCTTGCATGCGTGCATGCTGTGTTACCTTCCAGCTGTTACTTCTGTTTCTGCACGCTTTCTTTCCCATGATCATCCTTCTTTTCACTTCGACCTGGTGCAATCAGGCCCCCAACACTGACATGTGACTCGTCCTGAGTCACCTAATCCTTTTGAGCTTCTTTGATCTCCTTGGTGATCATCTGGAACTTTTGCTTAAGCTCTACTGCTTTTGTCAGTGCCTGGGCGGTCTTCTCCTTGATGGTGTCTACTACCTGAACTGCCACTTCGTCTCTCAACAATCCTGCACATTCGACCTGGGTTTGTGCCATCTGTGTTTTAGCTCCTTCTGCCAATGCAAGTATTTCTGCTACCCGTTCCTGTAGTGGCTCTATTTGAGCCTGATGATCATGCTTCTGTGTTTGCGCAGTGATAAGTTCTACCTGCATCTTCTTCATCTCTTACGTTCCTTTGACTCATTCTGGGATTGGTATGGACTTCTGCCTCTATTTGAGTTCTTGGATCGTTGCATTGATCCTTTCTTCTTCCTTGTCCCAGCGTTGGACCTGTGGATCCTCCTCCAACCTTGTCCAAAGTTGCGCTGCTTTATTGAGCAGTTCAACTATTGTGCTAACCTATTGTTCCATCTCTTGCAGCTGCGTTGTTGCTTCCTGCTTCCTTTGCTCCTTCACTACCGGTGGAGTAGTTGGTGTGAGTTGTGCGCGAATATTCTCGATCTCCTTCTGATAATGATCAATTGCCTGCGCAATCTGGTCAATCTTTCCTGCTACTGGGAGTTCATTTCCTTCCGTGGTGCTTGGGAATTTCTCAAAAATTCCTCCCACTCTTCGTTCCAGTTCATTCCTGCTTTCTTTTTCCTCCTGAGTTTTGAGCTTGGCCTGCTCATAGACTTTTACCAGCACCTCCCGCTTCTTTGATGCTTGTTGTAACTCAACTAAGTTTTTATGTGCACAAGACTGTACCTCGCGGTCGACGCTAACCTAAAATTTGTGTAGTGCCCTTGATGGCATCTGCGTCAAGACCAATTGGATGTGGTCCAAATCCTTCAAGGGTGTCTGCCCCACGATTTCATCCATGTGCAACATGCTAGGTTTGATGTAAATCATTGCGTTTGCATGTGGCATGGAGTGGATTGGGTCTCGTTCTTCTACCTCCACTCTTTCTTTGGTCTGTATTATCGGTAGCTCTATGCCTCTGTTGCTTCTTGCTGTCTGTGCTTCCCCAAATTTCTTGAGGAACTGTCCCATTTCTGTCAGCTCTTTTTGCAGTTTATCCCTGTGGTGTGCTGCATGACCGAAATCTTCTGCTAGGCAATCCTGGACCATTCTGGAAATCATTTCCCCATCATCCTCCGTGATCATATAGTCTGGCGATGCTCGTTGCACCTTTGATTTCTTGTGCATGCCTCATGCCTGCACGACTGGTCTCTTATTTCCCCTTGGTTCCTGTGTGATGGGGTTTGGGGCGGTCTCCTACACTCCCTCGGCCTGTTTCTGCTGTCTGTTGGTCGGCTGTGTAGTCTCTTTCTTCCCCTTCTGGGTCCCTATCCATTTTGACCCTTCGTCTGCCTGAGTCGGCTTGGTTTGGCCCATCTTTGGTTTCTTTGGCACTGGGATTTTCGAAGGCTGCATTTCCACTTGTTCTGCCTCTCCTTCTGTTGTTGTTTCCGGTACTTCTCGGGTAATGGTTGGGATCCTCCATTCATCAGGCCATTTAGTCATGACCATGTCGATATCACCTCCGTGATGTAGTAGCACATCTGTAGCCACTGTTTATCTGGATCTTGCCTTAGTTGTATCCACATTGTTTGGCGTGTGGCCTAGAAGTTGGTGATGTCCGCATATCACACGATAGCCTCTAGTGTTATTCTCCATGATCGACTGATAGCTTCCTATATATCTCGTAGGTATGCTTCAAATATGATTTTATTCTCCCTCTTATGCCTAGCCTGTGACCTAGATCTTAGTAATAGGTATCTTGCTCCCGCTAGCTGTGGTCTGGTACAAAAAATTACATACCCTGGTTCTCGCCATCCCATGAAGACTATACGGGTGATCATCCATGAGTAATGGAATTTTGTGCCTAGGTCCTACGCATCCTTGCAGTCCTCTTGAAAAAGTTCAATAGATATGGCGCGCCCAGCTCATAGAGGTGCCTTCTGTGCACTGAGCTGGGACTACAATGACTCCTGCTGGTACTTCATCTTTGTGGCATTTTCTGAGCAATTTGCAATCTAAGATCTTTGCGCCCAATTGTGTAGCTGCGTTGTTGATTCGTTTCATCATGATGCCCCTCATTCCTTTGGCGGTGCCATATTTCTTCTTCATTTCTTCTGCCAATGCATTCTCCTTGGATTTGTCATCCATAATCAATGCGAGATCCATACCCCGGGTTGGTAACCCTACGATTTGTGAGATAAGCTCAATAGTTATGTGGATGGGTTTGTCCAGCCATATGCCTCCTCCATGTATGACTGCTAACAATTGCCTAACGCATGTTGTCGCGTACTGGCCTCTGCCAAAATGTGGTAGCTTCAACAAACCTAAGATTACTATTCTGTCTAGTCCAACTGCCCACTTGTGTGGCTGGTTGATCGTTTCTCCAAGTTGGGTTACGCCTATGGTTTGCATAAAGACCCTCTGCATCAGTTTCAGGAACTTGGTTTCATCTGATACGTCATGGTCTAAATATTTGAGCTTCCCGACATGACCCAGTAGTTCCGGTTCTACCTGTACTCCAGCTGGTATGCGTGGTAGAACAATTTCTGCTGTAGGTTTCTTACGGGGTGAGCTCGGTATCTGAACTTTGTCTTCCTGCTGTGGTGGCTGGTTTGAAGTTCCAACAACTTCTGGTTGCTCCCCCATCATCCATTCTGGTCAAGATGAGGAATTTGCAGCGGTCTCCTCTACTGGTTGACTTGAGATGGTCGTTTGCGACTCGTCTAGTTGTACTACTGCTTCCAGATTTTGTGTCGTTCCATTAACCTCCAGGGATGATTCGGTGCTTTCTGGCTGCACTTCTTGTTGGGTTACCACTTCCTCGTTCTGAGGCACCTGCGTCGCTACTAGCGTATCCACTTTCATGGCCTCTGCTTGTGGCTGTTGAATCTCTTCCAGTATCGGTGTAGAGTTTACCGGTATCCTTTCTGAGGATGGGATTTTGTCAATGTCTATGATCTTTGGCTCCTGCTGTTCGTTCTCTTCCAGTGGTCCTCGTGACCTAGTTTGAACCCTGGTCAGTCTATCTGTCTGGATTGCTTCTGTTGGCTTTGGTGGTGCCATAGTGGTGATTGTCGAACGTTTGCTGAGTTCGAATAACTTCGGTGAGCTTTGTGGTCTCGCTCTGTTTGTTTTGGCTGCTATTACTCTCTCTTTGTTTTCCTTTCGCGAATATACTAGTTGCTCCTGTGCTCGCATGTTGTATGGGCTTGTCACGAAGCTTGTCGAGGACGCTTCCTCCATTATGCATTTAATGCATCATAACTGTGGGTTCAATGCATATGCAACGATTTCTTACTTGCCATTACATTTTCTTTGTCGTCTCCTGTTGGCGTGTTTAATGTGATGTCCCATCAGTCCTTGCCATGATTTAATTTCGCTTAGTGTTGTCTTGTCATACTGCTTTTTCCGACTTTCCATTTCCCGCTTTTTTTCCCTTTGTATGTAACCATTGTTTGTGCCTTTGTTGTATTTGTTTTCCGAGCGTCATGTTGCCTTTCTATCTCTGGCGTGTTGCACGCTTTTTAATCTTGTTTCTTTGGTGGTCCCCCCCCCCTTTTTTTTTAATGCATAGTGGGTGGTCGACTGTCCTTGTACAACTTCAGTCAGCTCCCATTAATCATTCCTCTGAGGTCTGTGCCTGCTAAATCTCGTAACTGTACAACTCCTCCGTTTGTGACAGATTTTACCTCGCATGGTCCTAGCCAATGCATTCTAAGCTTCCCCGGATGCTGAAACGACTTGCTGTCGTAGAGAAATACTAGATCTCCTTCCTTAAACGTTTTCTTCTTGATGTGTCAATCGTGTCAAGCTTTATCTCTCTCTTTCTGCACTTGCTGATGGAATCCCGCCAGGATTCGGTCTTCCTCCATTAATAATAACTGATTCAGTATTTCCTGTACTGCGCCTTGTTCTGTCATGTGTGTGATAGCTGCTACGCATAAGTTGGGTACTAAAACTTCTAATGGCACTACTGCTTCTTGGCCATAGACTAGTTTGAATGGTGTGTGCCCTGTCAAAATTTTTCATGTGGTCCTATACGCCCATAATACGATTCGTACTTTGAGGTCCCAATCTTCTCTGTTGACGTTACAGATATTTGTCAGTGCGTTCTCCAGAATTTTGTTGAAGGCTTCTACTGTGCCATTTTCCTGTGGGTGATACAGTGTGCTCTTCTGGTGATGAACTTCAAACTCTTCATTCATAGCGCGGATGGTGTTGTTTATGAAGTGTGTGCCTTGGTCGCTCATCAAAACTCCTGGGCACCCAAATCTAGTGATGACTTATTCAAACAAGAAATGTGCAGTTGTCTCTGCACTGCAATCTTTTATTGGTGCAGCTTCCGCCCATCTTGTTAGGTATTCCATCGCAATGATAATGTATCTTGCCCCTGTTCTTTTGGCTGGTGGGTTAATTGGTCCCACAAAGTCGATTTCCCATTTGTCAAATGCCTGTAATGTTACTTGTGGTCTTAGTGGCATCTCATCCCTTTTGTTGGGTTTGCCTACCCTTTGACAGACATCGCATCCCTGACAATACTCTTTTGAGTCCCTGTGAATCATTGGCCACCATAGTCCTACGCGTCGTACCTTCTGCGTGGTAGATTTTCCTGCATAATGCCCTCATGCGATTCCCTCGTGGGCTTTTGCTAAAATTCTTGGTTGTTCATGCTCTAATACGTACCTTCACAATATATTGTCTGTGCCCATCTTGTATAGGTGTCCTGCGATCAGTTGATAGTCGACTGCGCGGACTACCAGGTTTCTTCTTCTGCACGGTGGTATATTATTGCGGCGAAGTACCTATGCTCAAGTACTAGATGATCTCTATGAAGTAGTCATCAACAATCTGTACTGAGAATAACTGTGCATCTAGAAAGTTGTCTTCTAAATTCGTAGGTTCTTCTCCATTTGTGACTACTTCGCACTATGTCATCACAAATGGAGAAGAACCTACGAATTTAGAAGAGAAATTTTCGGATGCACAGTTATTCTCAGTACATATTTTTGATGACTACTTCACAAAGATCATCCAGTACTTGAGCACAGGTACTGTGCCACAAGAATATACCACTGCGCAGAAGTAGAAACTTGGTAGTCCGTGCAACCAACTATCAACTGATCACAGGACACCTATACAAAATGGATGCAGACAACATCTTGCGAAGGTATGTATTAGAGCATGAATGACCAAGAATTTTAGCAGAAGCCCACGAGGGAATCACATGAGGGCATTATGCAGGAAAATCTACCACACAGAAGGTACTACGCGTAGGACTATGGTGGCCAACGATTCATAGGGACTCGAAAGAGTACTGTCAGGGATGCGACGTCTGTCAAAGGGTAGGCAAACCCAACAGAAGGGACGAGATGCCCCTAAGACCACAAGTAACATTACATGAATTTGAAAAATGGGCAATCGACTTTGTGGGACCAATTAACCCACCAGCCAAAAGAACAAGGGCAAGATACATTTTCACTGCGACAAAATACCTAACAATATGGGCGGAAGACGCACCAGTAAAAGATTGCAGCGTAGAGATAGTTGGACACTTCTTGTTTGAACAAGTCATCACTAGATTTAGGTTCCCAAGAGTTTTGATGAGCGGCCAAGGCACACACTTCATAAACAACACCATCTGCGCGATGACTGAAGAGTTTGAAGTTCATCACCAGAAGAGCACACCGTATCTCCCACAGGAAATGGCACAGTCGAAGCCTTCAACAAAATTCTGGAGAACACACTGAAAAAGATCTGTAACATCAACAGAGATGACTGGGACCTCAAAGTACCAGCAGTATTATGGGCGTATAGGACCACATGCAAAAAGTTGACAGGGCACACACCATTCAAACTAGTCTATGGCCAAGAAGTAGTAGTGCCATTAGAATTTTTAGTACCCAGCTTACGTGTAGCAGCTATCACACATATGACAGAACGAGGCACAGTACAGGAAAGACTGAATCAGTTATTGTCAATGGAGGAAGGCCAAATCTTGGCAGGATTCCATCAACAAGTGCAAAAAGTGAGAGATAAATCTTTGCACGATCGACACATCAAGAAGAAAATGTTTAAGGAAGGAGATCTAGTATTGCTCTATGACAGCAAGTCATTTCAGCATTCGGGGAAGCTTAGAATGCATTAGCTAGGACCATACGAGGTAAAATCTGTCACAGACAGAGGAGTTGTACAGTTACGAGATTTAGCAGGCACAGACCTCAGATGAATGATTAATGGGAGCCGACTGAAGCTGTACAAGGATAGTCGACCACCCACTACGCAGTAAAAAAAAAAATGGGGGGCGAACACCAAGGAAACAAGATTAAAAAGTGCGCAACATGCCAGAGATAGAAAGGCAACATGACGTTCGAAACACAAATATGGCAAAGGCACGAACAACGGTTACATACAAAGGGAAAACAAGAGAGAAACATAAAGTCGGCAAAAGCAGTATGACATGACAACACTAAGCAGAATTAAAGCATGCAAGGACCGATGGGACATCACATTAAACATGCCAACGAGAGACAACAAAGAAAACATAATGGCAAGTACGAAACCACCGCAGATGCATTGAACCCACAATTATGATGCATTAAACGCAAAATGGAGGAAGCGTCCTCGACAAGCTTCGTGACAAGCCCATACAACAAGCGAGCATGGAAGAAACTAGTCTATTCGCGAAAGGAAAATAGAGAGAGAGTAATAACAACGAGAACGAATAGGGCAAAACCACAGAGCTCACCAAAGTTATTCAAACTCAGCAAACGTTCGACAATCACCACTATGGCACCATCGAAGCCAGCAGAAACAATCCAGACAACCAGACTGACCAAGGTTCAAACTAGGTCATGAGGACCGCTGGAAGAGAACAAACAATAGCAGCCGGATATCGTCGACATCGACAAAATCCCATCCCTAGAAAGGATACCGGTAAACTCTACAGTGACACTGGAAGAGATTTAGCAGCCCCAAGAAGAGGCCATGAAAGTGGATACGCCAGCAGTGACCCAGGTGCCTCAAAACGAGGAAGTGGTAACCTAACAGGAAGTGCAGCCAGAAAGCATCGAAGCAGCCCTGGAGGTTAATGAAACAACATAATATCTGGAAGCAACAGTACAACCAGATGAGCCGCAAACGACCATCTCAGGTCAACCGACAGAGGAGACCGCTGCAAATGCCTCGGCTTGGCCATAATGGATGATGGGGGAGAAATCGGAAGTTGCTAGAACATCGAACCAACCACCATAATAGGAAGAAAGAGTTCAGATACTGATCTCACCCCGCAAGAAACATGCAACAGAAATTGTTCTACCACGCATACAAGCTGGAGTACAGGTAGAACCGGAGCTACTAGGTCACGTCGGTAAGCTCAAATATTCAGACCATGACGTATCAGAGGAAACCAAGTTCTCGAAACTGGCGCAGAGGGTCTTTATGCAGACCATAGGCGTAACCCGACTTGGAGAAACGATCAACTAGCCACACAAGTGGGCAGCTAGGCTGGACGGAACAAGAATATTAGGTTTGCTGAAGCTACCACATTTTGACAGAGGCCAGTACACGACAACATGCGTTAAGAAACTATTAGCAGTCACACATGGAGGGGACATATGGCTGGACAAACCTGTCCCCATAATTGTTGAACTTATCGCACAAACCATAGGGTTACCAACCCGGGGTATGGATCCCGCATTGATTCTGGACGACAAATCCAAGGAGAAAGTGTTGGCTAAAGAAATGAAAAAGAAATATGGCACCACTAGAAGAACGAGGGGCATCATGATCACACAAATCAACAATGCAGCTACACAATTGGGCACAAAGATCTTAGCCTGCAAATTTCTCAGAAAATGCTTTAAAAATGAAGTACCAGCAGGAGTCATTGCAGTCGCAACTCTGTTCACAGAAGGCACCTCTATGATTTGGGTGCCATATCTATTGAACTTATTTCAAGAGGACTGCAAGGATGCACAGGACTTAGGCACAGAGTTCCATTACTCATGGATGATCACCCTAATAGCCTTCATGGGATGGCGAGAACCAGGGTATGTAATTTTTTGTACCAGACGACAACCAGCGGGAGCAAGATATCTATTACTGAGATCCGGGCGGTAGGTCAGGCATAAGAGGGAGAACATAATCATATTCGAAGCATACCCACGGGATATACAAGAAGCTATCAACCGATCATGGAGAATAACACTAGAGGCTATCGCGTGATATGCAGACATCGCCAACTTCCGGGCCACACGCCAAACAATGTGGATACAACCAAGGCATGATCCAGATAAATAGTGGCTACAGATGCGTTACTGCATCATAGAGGGTGATATCGACATGGTCATCAGTGAATGGCTTGATGAATGGAGGATCCCAACCATTACCCAAGAAGTACCAGAAACAACAACAGAAGGAGAGGCAGAACATGCGAAAATAGAGCCTTCGGAAATCATAGTGCCCAAGAAACCAAGGACAGGCCAAACCAAGCCAACTTAGGCAGACGAAGGGTCAAAACGGACAGGGACCCAAAAGGGGAAGAAAGAGACTACACAATCAACCAATAGACAACAGAAACAGGCTGAGGGAGTGCAGGAGACCACCCCAAACCCCATCACACAGGAACCAGGGGGAAATAAGAGACCAGCCATGCAAGCAGGAGGCGCACGCAAGAAATCAAAGGCGCAACGAGCATCGACGAACTACATGATCACAGAGGACGATGGGGAAATGATTTCCAGAATGGTCCAGGATTGCCTAGCAGAAGATTTCTATCATGCAACACACCACAGGGACAAACTGCAAAAAGAGATGACAAAAATGGGATAGTTCCTCAAGAAATTTGGGGAAGCACAAACAACAAGCAACAATAGAGGGATAAAGCTACTGGCAATATAGACCAAAGAAAGAGTGGAGGTAGAAGAACGAGACCCAGTCCACTCCATGGCACACACAAACACAATGATTTACATCAAACCTAGCATGTTGCGCATGGATGAAATCGTGGGGTAGACACCCTTGAAGGATTTGGACCACAACCAATTGGTCTTGATGCAGATGCCATCAAGGGCACTACACAAATTGCAGGTTAGCGTCGACCACGAGGTACAGTCTCATGCACATAAAAACTTAGTCGAGCTACAACAAGCAACAAAGAAGTGGGAGGCGCTAGAAAAGGTCTGTGAGCATGCCAAGTTCGAAACTCAGGAGGAAAAAAATGCAGGAATGAACTGGAACGAAGAGTGGGAGGAATTTTTGAGAAATTCCCAAGCACTGCGCAAGGAAATGAACTCCTAGTAACAGAAACAATTGACTAGATTGCACAGGAAATTGATCAATATCTGAAGGAGATCAAGAATCTCCGCGAACAGCTCACACCAACCACTCCACCGACAGTGAAGGAGAAAAGGAAGTAGGAAGCAACAACGCAGTTGTAGGAGATGGAACAACAGGTTAGCACAACAGCTGAACTGCTCGATAAAGCAGCGCAACTTTGGACAAGGTTGGAGGAGGATCCATATGTCCAACATTGGGACAAGGAAGAAAAAAGGATCAATGCAACGATCCAAGAACTCAAACAGAGGCATAAGAACATACCAATCCCAGAATGACTCAAAGGGATGGAGGAGATGAAGAAGACGCAGGTAGAACTTATCACTGCACAAACACAGAAACAAGAGCGACAGGCTCAAATAGAGCCACTACAAGAACGAGTAGCAGAAATACTCGCACAGGGAGAAGGAGCTAAAACACAGATAACACAAACCCAAGCTGAATGTGCAGGATTGCTGAGTGACGAAGTGGCAGTTCAAGTAGTAGACACCATCAAGGTAAAGACCACACATGCACTGACAAAAGCAACAGAGGTCAGGGAAAAGTTCCAGATGATCACCAAGGAGATCGAAGAAGCTCAGAAGGATTAGGTGACTCGGGACAAGTCACATGTCAGTGTTGGGGGCATGTTGGCACTAGGTCAAAGTGGAAATAAGGATGATCGTGGGAAAGAAAGCGTGCAGAAACGGAAGTAACAGCTGGAAGATAACACAGGACGCGTGCATGCAAGAAAGCGTGCACAAGGAAAGCGACAGCTGGAAGAAGAACAACACGCATGCATGGGAGGAAGACCTAACTTTGGTAGGGTTAGGGTTTTGGTAATACATCGTAAATGGATGAAGAGCCCAATATATATAAATATAGATACGCATGTATCATATAGTGGTTGGTTCGCTTTTGTATTAGTTCGACTGTTGTAATATCCTATCATAGTTATGTACGAGTTGATGTGTTATGTAACACTGCTATGAACCATTTTTGTAAGCTGTTGAGCTAAGAACAGAGGAGAGAAGGAAGATCTGAGGATTAGATCACAGGCGGTGGAGCCTAGTGCGATCTAGTTTGCCTCATACAGATCTTACCCATCTGAGGGGATTGTAAGCGTGCGACGTTGGAGATGCACAACTACCATAATAAAAGAGCCAAGAGCCAAATCTTTGTGGACGTAGCCCGGGAGGGGTTGAACCACGGTAATATCTGTGTAATGTGATGAATGCATGTATATCTTTGTTTGCTTTCAGCAGTCAATTTTTATACTTAATGAATGAGTTAATACATTGTTTTGGAATATGATTGTGTTGTTCAGGAAATAAACTGTGAAATATAGATGCACACTGGTGAGTAATAGTAGATTGCAATCACGATTCGTAGTATATGGCTCGTAATAATAAACCCCTATCTCATACTCAATCCTAGGTTGTAAACACCTGAGTTTTACAACTACCCATTTAAAGCTATCTCGGGTGAGCCTATGCATTGCACTCTCTGTACTATGTTGCCTTCTTGTTTACCAGCAGGGCCGATAGTTTTAGAGGCTTTGTTGGAAACCCGAAAGACATGAACCCTAGGTCAATAACTTAGACGGTAGAGGAGAGTAGTAACCAACAATATGGCAGATTCTTATGGGCAGATTGTTGGCCTACCGAGTGATGACATGTGGAAACATTTGGTTGGGTGAATCATCATTGTTGACTTGGCACACAAAATTATTATTATATTCAACAATTTTCGAAGGGTCGAAATCCTCCAAGCTCCATAGTTCCTTCTCTTCTTGTGTTTCTTGCTAAGTATATCAGACACTTAGTTTTATATATCTTAAAAAATATAATATCCCAATGCATGTGGGATATAATTTCAGACCAAAAAGTCAAATTTTATGAAGGGAAGCACAAAATTCATCCAAGGGCCCACATTTTCCCATCAATTTTGATCGATGGTGGCTGAGTGTTGATCTTGCAAAGGCCATAACTTGAGCTCCGGGTGTTAGAATCGCCCAAACTTTATACCATTGGAAATGTATTTCAACGTAGAAGATGGTGGTACATGTTTCAAGTGCTTAAAGTTGATACATTTCTCTCATAAATTAAAATATTAGTCAACTGCATATTTTAAAGGGCCTGCGTGACAACTCAACTTCACAAGTTCATATATTGAGATTTGAATGATGGATTTAGGAAAACTTTATATCTTTGGAAAACTTAGACGATGAAGATGACATCATAAGTGGTTTACATCGATAAAAAGTTGGTTTTCACTTCCATAAAATTAAATTACAATTGTCCTGTTCTAGTGGAGAATTAATTAAATTTTAAAAGATAAAAGTTTATTTAAAACCTTTTATTAAGAAGGGATAGGCACCCACTTTCAATGTACTTGTATTAATGATGTGAATTCATTCATGATGAATTAATGAGGCATTAATTAAAGGGAATGTTTCAAGAAGAAACTTGTACGGGAATTTCAAGAGAGGAAGAAAACCCTAACTTCTCAGGTAGTTAGAAAATCTCTTCTTAAAAAGAGAAGAGAGGCTTCATCAAGAGGTCAAAGAATCAATATTGTCAAAGGGGCAGGGTAGAATATCAGAGGAAGAAGAAGGTACAACCATGGATACACAATCAAGCTTCTGATCAAAAGAAAGAAATCTCCATCTTCTCAATTATATATATATATATATATATATTCTTCTACACCACTTCTCATAGTTTCATGCTTGAATCTCAGAGTTGGGCACAAGGCCGAGTTGTTGAGTGTTCTTATTATATTCTTCTAAGATATTTTCTTACATGATCATGGAGTATTTGCAACCACCTATATGGCTGTCAAAGATTTTGTATTGAAGAACATCTTTCATAAATAAAACTCCACAAAGAATTGCTTCGGGATTGATCTTGATTGCACTTTGTAACCTTGTTTTTAGAATATAAAGTATTTGAGGTCGACCTATCAAATTCTATTTTGATCTTGATTGCAGTACTTTGTTAAAATTCTTTGAGATGATCAAATCATTGTCTCCTATGAAGAAGATATCAATGTATTTATATATTGTTAAGAAGATTGTGTGTGATGTTGATCACAATTTAATTTTGATGTTGAAGTCCTCCTTCAATCTTTTATTTTGCTGCACATAAAGATTGTACTCAGGTTATTGAAGAACCATTTTATTTCATAATATCAAGCAATAAAGATTTAGGGTTTGCTGGCTAGCACTCTCCTAATCCAAGATATCACAAATATATCTTTTATTCCAAGAGGAGTTCCACCTCTCTAAAACAAAGGGGGAGTAATGCCCTCGCGAGGTTGCCATTTCGGTCCTAACGGATTCAAGTGTCAACATTTTTGGTGACCATACTAGGGATGATTTGTTTTCAAGAGATATGATACCTTTTGGATCATATATTATTGGAAGACTAGAAGCAGTCTGGTTACAGTTTGAGAGAAAATTTAGAGGTTGATTCAAGATGAATTAGGTTTTGGAGAACCTTGTTCAAAGAACGTTGAAATGCCTAGAAGGTTTATTGTTGAAATTTCAGTCACAAATCAGCTGTGACAAACTTTATGGAACCAAAAAACCACCAAAGATTTGGGAGGATGATCTCCCTGACAATTCCATCCTCAAAACTCAAGATCTTAAAGAAATATGCTCTGGCAACTTCACTAAAAAGATCTTAGAATTTCAAGAAGATGTATATGAAGAGTCCTCTGAGGAATTTTTCCTATGCTACCAAGATATTACACCTCCTCCATCAACATAAGTTGTTCAAGGAACAATAAAAGGAGAAGGTATCCAAAGAAAGAAAAGGTTGCACAAAACCCCACTCAATTTGCAAGGAGAAGTTCAGCCCTTGCCAGATATTTCCATGGACAAATTTCTGACATTCTGCGGGAATGTTTCAGAAGATGCAAGAAAACATTTGATTAAATTTGACAGTGCTTGTGAAATTTTTAATGTGGCTCAAAATGATGTTGCATGCTAGTTATTTATCTTGACTTTGAAAGAAGATGCCAATGATTGGTTTTATTCATTGTTGCCTGGAACCATCACTAGTTGGGATGTATTAGAAAACTTGTTTGTCGAAAGATATTTCTCAAGAAAAGATCCATATTCTCTTTTCTTGAAGTTGGTTGAAATCAGGATGAACAAAGAAGAAACAGTTAAAGTTTTTTCTTTCAGATTTATGAAAGTTCTTCATGAGATTTCTCAAGAAATGTTTCCAAACGATGTCATTATTTTCAGCTGTTATGAAAATGATTTTCCCACAAATTTGAGATTTCTATTGAGGCAAGAAGGAAAACACAGCTGGAAAGAATTAATGCAGCGAGCTCAACTCATTGAAATATTTTTTCTTGAAATCGGTGCCAACATATTAGACCCCCCGAAATTTATCCAAGATAATCGAGGAATGAATTTAGAAGAAAAATTTGAGGAAAGAAATGAATTTTTTTTAGATCCTGATTTTGAAACACTAAATTTTCAATTCAAGAAGAACACCATCCTCTGTATGATTCATGGGAGGTAAATTTCAACCTCTCATGTGCTCAATTTGAGAATGAGAATTATGATTATAGCGAAATCAAGGATGAACGTGAAGACTTAATTCAATTTGAAAATATTGTAGCAAAGTCTCAAATAATACAACCATTGTACATCAAGCCACAACAACAATGTTTACATCAGAGGGATAGAAATCATCACTTTACATTAGATTTGTATTATGTTGATTGTTTTCCTGAAGCAGAGTTTCATGAAGAAAGCATTTTACAAGCATCAAAGGAAAGACATTTGCAACAAGAGGAATCATGGATGATACATTTTATTTCCAAAGATCATGAAGTTATTGATGAACAACAAAATATGGACTTACAACTCCCCACAAAAGTTCACCAACAGTTCACCATTGCAACCTCACTACGGAGACATGATCATTGTACAAAGGAAGAATTTTTTCAAGGAATTGATGTTGAATCAGAAATCTTAGATGTGGTTGATGATAAGGAAAAAGATGAAATTATTCTCATATTGGAAACTCCTTATCCAATCAAAGAACACAATATTATTGAGCAAATAAAAGTTGATTTAATTGAATCATGGTTCCAAAGCATTGTTGGCCAAGCAATACAATCAGATTTCAAGCACATCTTGCTCAGTCTCAACACAATTTACTTTGGGCATGCTTTTTATCATTTGGTAGTGGCCTCAACATATTGCCCAATTCAGAAGCTCATTGTACAAGTCAGCTAGATGCTTGAATGGCTCCATTGGAAATCTGCCTACACCTAAGGTGCCACTTTCTTTCAAGTAAGTTAGGGTAGGTAGATCACATGTGTATATATTTTTGTTCAACAATAAGGCAATCTTTATATTGAAGTTTGAAGATAACTCCATGAAAGAAGACGAATTTCAAGAGTTCAATTTGAAGATGACTCCATAGCCCAATGGAGAAGGTAACTAGTCTTGATATTCTGGTGTTCTCAACAACCTATAGGGGGTTATTGTCCTGTAGTTGGAGCTAGTTGTTTACCAAAATTTGGTCACCTATATATTCTCACTCCTGAAATAATAATAAAAAAAAACGATATTGGAAGATGAATATTTTTGAACTATTATATGTTCATTGCATAACCCTCGGTATCATCTTTGACATGCCTTTGGTGGAATCAAAATCAGAGTCTCCATGACCAAGATACACATACTTCTGTCCTGAAGTATAATGGAGGTGTTACAAGAAGAAATATGAAAAATGTTCTAAGTCACATGTTCTCTCCTCTCCTTTCCCTTCACCCCTATTCATTATCTCATTTTATACTTAGTCTTTTTTCCCATTGTCTCATTATTTTCATATTCCCCTTACCATTTTCCTTTATTCATTTCCATGTTCACATTCATTTCCCTTTTCCTTTATTTTCCCTTTTCTTTTTATTTTTCATTTCCATATTTCTTTTTCCCATTTTTCATTTCTTTCCTTTTCCCTTTTTCCTTTCCCAAATTTCACGTAATTCCTTTATTTCTCATATATTTATTTTCATTTTTCATATTTTCCATATCTCATGTGACCCATTATATACTCTTCAGACTTAGTTTTATTTACTATGGCTTACCGCGGGTTCACGGGTTGGTGATATTTATTAAGAGTATGTGCTATCTCCGCTACCCTCACAATGCAGTTTGCCTTCCGCCACTGTCATAATGCACCCAACTCTTTTTACTATTCTCTACTATGTAACTTCTCCAACACTTAGCCAAATATATGAGTTACCGACGGTTCACGGGTTTGCAAGTTGGTGATGTTTATTTCATGTTATATGAGTCTGTCCGACCGATTCTCAAGACTTAGAATATTTTACAACTTCTTTTACTACTATTTACCTCTCCTCTCCACTTCACCTACATTTAGAAATTTTCACACTCATTTCTTACTATGTATTACCGCGGGTGACTTCCTCACCTACCTCTACATTCACTTAAACCCTCAAACCCACCATATTATTTTAATAATATTTTCCTATCCTAAGTTCTATGAGGAAAATATCCAAGTGACACATGACACTTTATTAACCAATGAGATACATCCACATGGAAGTTAATGGATGGTGCCACATGGCAACTAATTAATGAAGACACGTTGTAACATACAAAAAGTGACACATTGCGTGATTCTATTGGATGACATATGACAGATTCTTATAGGCAGATTGTTGGCCTACTGAGTGATGACATATGACAACATTTGGCTGGGTGACTCATCATTGTTGACTGGGCATACAAAAATATTATTATATTCAACATTTTTCCAAGGTTTGAAATCCTCCAAGATCCATAGTTCCTTCTCTTCTTGTGTTTCTTGCTAAGTATATCAAACACTTAGTTTTATATATCTTAAAGAATCTAATATTCCAATGCATGTGGGATAGACTTTCAAACCAAAAAGTCGAATTTTATGAAGGGAAGCGCAAAATTCATCCAAGGGCCCACATTTGCCCATCAATTTTGATCAACAGCGGCTGAGTGTTGATCTCACAAAGGCCATAACTTGAGCTCCGGGTATCGAAATCGTGCAAAATTTATACCGTTGGAAAGGTATTTTAGCGTAGAATATGGTGGTACATGTTTAAATTGCTTAAAGTTGATACATTTTTTTTTCATAAATTTAAATATTATTCATATGCATGTTTTAATGGCCTTGCGTGACAACTCAACTTCACAAGCTCATATATTGAGATTAAGAGCACATCAGAAGTGGTTTACATGGATAAAAATTTGTTTTTAACTTCTAGAAAATTAAATTACAATCGTCCTCTTATAGTGGAGAATTAATTAAATTTAAAAAAATAAAAGTTTAATTAAAAACTTTTATTAAGAAGGGATAGGGACCCACTTTCAATGTACTTGTATTAATGATGTGAATTCATTCATGATGAATTAATAAGGAATTAATTAAAGAGAATTTTTCAAGAAGAAACTTGTACGAGAATTTCTAGAGAGGAAGAAAACCCTAACCTCTCAAGTAGTTAAAAAATCTCTTCTTAAAAAGAGAAGACAGGCTTCATCAAGAGGTCAAAGAATTAGTATTGTCAAAGGGTCAGGGCAGAAGATCAGAGGAAGAAGAAGGTACAACCATGGATACACAATCAAGCTTCTGATCGAAAGAAAGAAATCTCCATCTTCTCCATTATATATATATATATATATTCTTCTACACCACTTCTCATAGTTTTATGCTTGAATCTCAGAGTTGGGCACAAGGCTGAGTTGTTGAGTGTTCTTCTTATATTCTTCTAAGATCTTTTCTTACATGATCATGGAGTGTTTGTAGCCACCTATATGGCCATCAAATATTTTGTACTGAAGAACATATTTCATAAATAAAACTCCACAAAGAATTGCTTCAGGGTTGATCTCGACTGCACTTTATAACCTTGTTTTCAGAATATAAATTGACCTATCAAATTCTCTTTTGATTTTGATTGCAGTACTCTGTTAAAATTCTTTGAGAGGATCAAATCATTCTCTCTTATGAAGAAGATATCGATGTATTTATATATTGTTAATACGATTGTGTGTGATGTTGATCACAATTTAATTATGATGTTGAAGCCCTCCTTCAATCTTTTCTTTTGCTGCACATAAAGATTGTACTCAGGTTATTGAAGATCCATTTTATTTCATAATCTCAAGCAATAAATATTTATGTTTTTTTGCCTATCACTCTCTTAATCGAAGACATCACAGATATATCTTTTAGTCCAAGAGGAGTACCACCTCTCTAAAAATGAAGGGGGACTAATGTCCTCGTGAGGTTTTTCGTTTTGGTCCTGACAGATTCAAGTGTCAACATGGCCTAGTACTGCAGCTATGTGGGTCCTCTTGAGGAATGTAGGCCTCCTCAAGTACTACAAGGAGGTTACATCCTTGAAAGGTAATTCCACCTTTCTTGTGCAACTGATCCATCGATGGGATGCCCATCAACATGCATTCATAGTTGGTCCTCATCAATGGTACCATCCCACTAAGGAGGATATTTATTTTATCACTAGGCTATCTAGGAGAGGGGAGGATTCTCCCCAGTTTCCTGATGTCCCAGTGGGTGTTGTAGTTGAGAGTCATCTTGCCTACTCTTAGAGGTATATTATGCGCGATATGCTTTTTCCTGGTGGATGGTGGACAATTACACATCACCTCGTTCGGTGCAGAGGAAGTTAGCTACCTCTCACTATTACTGTCGACCATTTTACACTTTACTGGTGATGGTCAACACATTTTTTGCACGCTTTTATATTATGTTGATTCTTTGCTACATAGGCTACAACTTATTAGGTGGTCTGCCATTTTCTTGAGGTAGTTTTGTATAACACTAGATATATGTCATGCTATGATATATGGGAGGACAAACTTCACATTTTCTTCAGAGTTATTTTGTTTGTTTTTCGAGAGGTTTCCAGAGATGAGACCTAGTTTTTTCCATCGGGCTCCTAGTCCAATGAACGAGGTGTGGATGCACATGTGGAGCAAGATGATGCCCAAGAGGGGCATGCCCAATTTTCCAGCTAGGATTTCCAAGGAGGCACTTCAGCTATTAGCCAATGAGGTAGATCAAGTGTTCATGATGGTGCCATGCCCTTACGTGGGGATGGATTGGTGAGGATGTCCCAACATCCTCTTCACAGCGGGTGAGCCACCGAATGATCGAGGTAAGATTTAAATTAATCTTGTACTTTCATTTTATTGTCTTACTTAATTCGAATAAATTTTATTCTAGCATATCCTTTAACGTATTTTATTAAATTGTTTAATGAAATTGTTGGCTAATTATTAACTTGTGTTATACTTTACAGATGTTGGCACATTTGTTGGGGACATGCTGTTGGCAAATATTTAACAGACAACGAATTCTTGTCATTGATGGCAAGTACAACAATGAAGATGGAATGAGTACAGAAAGTACATAATAGATTGGCATTATGAGAAGACGCTGCAGAGAAGATTCGAATAAGCTCAGAAGAGATAGTGCAGAGGATTTTTGGCAGATCATCGATGGCAAGATCACAGTAAGCGGAACAAAGTAAGATCGGGAGGAGAAGCAACATTTCTGGTCATTGGATCTCATTTACAATTCCCGATGACCGTCAGATCAAGTGTTGATCGGGAATGTTGATCCCATGCTATCTCGGAGCTTCGCCCATCACGAGTTGGAGAGGCAAGATACATAACCGCTAAAATCGCGATATGCGAAATCATGATTTATTCACAGCCATCAGATCAAGGTTTGTTCTGGACCATTGATCTGAGCTCCATCTCGGAGCTTCGCCTATCCCGAGTTGGAGAGGCAAGATATATAACCACCGAAATCACGATTTATTCACAGCCGTCAAATCGAGGTTTGTTTTGGACCGTTGATCAGAGCTCCATCTCGGATCTTCGCCTATCATGAGTTGGAGAGGCAAAATACATAACCACCAAAATCACGATATATGAAATCGCAATTTATTCACAACCGTCAGATCGAGGTTTGTTCCGAACCGTTGATCTGAGCTCCATCTCAGAGCTTCCCCTTTCGCGACTTGGAGAGGCAAGAAACATAACCACCAAACTCGCGAGATGCGAAATCGCGATTTAATCGCAGTCGTCAGATCAAGGTGTGTTCTGAACCGTTGATCCGGCTCCATCTCGGAGCTTCGCCTATTGCGACTTGGAGAGGCAAGAAACATAACCTCCAAACTCGCGAGATGCGAGATCGCGATAAGATCTGGACCGTCAGATCTATGGAGATTTCAATCGTCGATCAAATGAAGTTTATAAACTCCCGAAGCGCATTTTTGGCACAACCTATGGTCACCGCCAGTGGTCATGAGAAGGGAAGGAGTCAGTTCTGATAAGCTCCATTTCGGGGTTTCAAGGATCGCGACTTGGAGAGTCGAGATGCCTCATCTCCAGATTCACGAAATGTAAAATCGCGAAAACGCTTTATGCATAAGCACGTGGTCTTAGCCGGTGGTCACACCATCGAAGAGTTGAAGAGAAGAGTACGTGCAGACAAGCTCCTTTTCGGCGTTCCGGGGATCGCGACTTGGAGAGTCGAGATGCCTCATCTCCAGATTCACGAAATGTGAAATCACGAAAGCGCTTTATGCATAAGCGCTTGGTCATAGCCATGGTCATATAAAGGAAGGAGCCGGTGTAGAAAAACTCCGTTTCGGATTTTTGGAACTCGCAACATGGAGACTTAAGAAATCTCATCGCAGAATCTCTGAACTACGAAAGTGTGAAACAGGTAAATAACACAAGAACCCTTTAGAGTTAATCCAACAATGCGGGTGAATCTGAGCATAATCGAAGGGCTACTGTTGCACCTCACAGTGCAACTGCCAGAAACCACTGATGGTTTCTGCCAGAGGACTCGAAGACACTTCGGGGTGATTGACAGAGGAGATGAAGAGTCTCTGGGAATTTTCAAGAGGGATGAAGATGCTCATGGAGGCGATTTACAGCTGGATAAGCATTGAAGCTTGTAACTGGAACAAAGAAGGTGAGCTCGACTATCACAGAGAAGACGAAGAGTCTCAACTGCCAAAGAGGCTGAGGAATCTCTGCATAACATACAGTGATGCTGAACGAGTGGAAAAACATCTAGAGAAGTTGAAGAGTCACGATGATGATCAGACAGAGCACTCAAGTTGTGGAGGATATCGACGCGGTGTGAGTATGCAGAGGAATTGCACACATTGCATGCACAAGGTGCACAAAAAGCTATAAATGCACAGTACAAAGAAGAGATGGGGTTACTGTTATTGCTGGGATTGTTGTGGATGTTGTTGAAGGTGATTCATGCATGAAGAAGGATCAGAGTGCAACAGCTGAAAAGAACAGAAGAAGAATTGTGCAACGAATGGACATGGCGCATAGAGCATAAAAGCAGAAGAATAGAATGGGCAGCGGATGCATGCTGGAAGACAATGAGGAAGTCTGAGTAGCAAAATCTTGCAGAACAATGATGAGACTGGTAAGCTGTTATTAAACACTATATCATTGTAATAGGATTCAATATTTCATATTAATAATCCAGGGAGGTTGGGAGGTGCTAGGGAGGACTGGTGTCCTCAGAGGTTCAAGTGGGGGCTTGAACACAGGGAGTTGGTGCTTCCTTCTAGTTGGTGCTAGAGAAACCAGGGAGTTGGTGCTTCCTTCTAGTGGGTGCTA
>SNQJ01S0002380.1:770801-782537 GCA_010110895.2 Picea sitchensis
TAATATCTCAAGTATATATTATTATATGGATTTAGAGATCGACACATGTATTATTTATTTAAGGACAATGATTTTTATGTAAATGACACATGCATTAGTTATTTAAGGACAATGGTGTTTTTTTTTAAAACTCACTTAAGAGGCTCATTTTAGATTTGAATATTCCCCTAATTAGTATGTATGAGCTCAAAATTAAAAACTAATACAATAAAATACGATATGGTAATGATATGAAATTGTGGGTAACAAAAATACATTTTAAAATTAGGATATAAAATATTTGATATTTACAATACAATAATATATCGTTTTTTAAAGTAAAAGTTAAAATTAAAATACTAAAAGTTCAAATATCATTTAGATTTACAATGGAAAAAAATTTATATCATTTACACATAACATTTAATTATATCATGCAATAAAAAAATTAATAATATTTCATATGAAATATTAAATACTAAAAACATTATAAATGTAATAATCAAATTATTAAATCCACTATAGATTTGAAAACATAAAATTAAGTAATTAAAGAATAAAACATGTATAATATATCACTCTTCGTTGTCATCGCCCTGATTATCTTCCTCGCTTGACATGATAACACTGTTGTTCTCAAAAATATGTTTTGATCTAGGGTCATGTCTTAAATGAAACCATCGATCGCTATCCAACACAGCTGGGTAAAAAAACACTTGGTTGCAATGTTTTGGGAAAACATAAGGCTCTTTAGCTTCATCACACATCTTTTTAGAGTAGATACATATCATCCCACTATCACGATATTCCTTTACATTATTCCAATCAAAATTGTCCCACCACTTGCACCTAAAAATAACACATTGGAAAGAAGAGAAATCCACTCAAATGATATCTTGTATCTTTCCGACGTAACCTAACTTCCCCTATATGGTGTTTTGATTGTGGTGGCTAGCACAACTAGATTGGTCGAACTTGACTTCCACTCCACAGTCTTGTGTCATGTGTCCATCATCAACATCCTCTGTGCGAAAATGATATCCATATGCCCACATAGATGGGAACAAATGCACCTATAAAAAAGTGAACAAATCATAGTGTCAATATGTGTCTAATAACCCAACCATTAAAATATAAAATAATATAGATGTACTTACAATTCAAATGTGCATTATGAAGTTAAAAATTATGTACACAAAGAGATTATTACCGAATTGTTGCAAACAATCCCTATGTTTAGTGCATCCTCTTCTTCACGTGGGTAACGACCATATGCACCATATTTCTCTCTGATTTGGTCAACAACCAAACTATTGGGGCGTATCATTGGCATATTTTCTTTTAAATGATTAGGATAAGGCATGCTTCTACCATTCAACCGTCTGAATTCTTTTCTGTCACTTTCTCATTTCCTTTTATGTTCGTACAATGCAACCCATTACTGTGTGCCTCTGAATTGTAAAGAATGAATTTATTGAAGGCATCAATTTCTGAATTTCCTGATGTATTCATGAAATCAAACCAACATATAGTACATATGAGATCATGAAAATATACATTATGAAGTTTAGTGTGAATAATTACTGTGTAGAAATTTGACAAACGATAAGTCACTTACTCTTTATCAAGCACCTTTTTCCATTCATTTGGAGAAGCTCCCCTTCTCTTTTGTCTTCATCCCTTTCGTTGTCCCAAATCACCGAACCTGGTGTGTTGTCGATCTGCTTGATGTACTCACTGGCATAATAGAAAGACTCATATGATACGTACCCCTTTGACATAGACCCCTCAGGTTTTTGTAATGTTCCTAACTCAACTTGTCTAGGAAACATTGATAAACTGACAAGTCCATTGTTTGATCTATACTTTGGGGGTTTCTGGATGCGTTTGAGTTAATGTTTTAACATGCTTGGTGATTTTCGCATGTGTATTTCATTCAATTAATGTTTTAGTAGAATATACCCCGCATATAGAATAAGGAACAAACACCATCTCATTCATATGTATTATGAGGGAAAAAGCAAGAAATGCAATGATATGTTAGAAGTAGATAAAAATTGTCAGCTAGATCTCATGGATGGTCACTGGAATACAAGCAACTAATACAAAATACCCATGGTCAGAAGATTAAGGCAGATCTGTACATGCACAGATAGATCGACAAAAGATGTAGTTCCAGAAACTCACAACAACTGCTGCAAACTCTGAAAAACTCACCCCGATGGCTATACTCAATAAAATCATTGGAAGCTATCCCAAACTGAGTTCCTTGGCCTCTAGGATGCCTCTAATGACTAACGGACTAATGATCAGACCCTGGAAGCTCTGGATGTCATCCCCTGTGGGGTTTCACACCTCCTGGGATCTATGAGTGAGCCCTCGTGATTCCACCAACAAAGTCTATTGCTATATATCTTGAAATGTGCACCCTAGCTAATGTTCTACTGGGTCGAAAGGGTTTCCTCAGATCTGATCCATAACTCCCTCTAGAACCCAAAATGTCCCTCCTCAAGAGCTGTGCAATCACTACAAACTGGATACTCATGAATAACACGGTGAAATACCTGGATAGTATCTTCGATAGGCTAGGGTGTGTCTCTCAAAACTGAAACCAATCAAGGTAGTGATTTCCTCTAGAAATACATAAAACAACAGAAGGTCGATTCCCCTCCTCCTTTGGAAACTCTCTCAACATCAAATCATAACATAATGAGAAATTAGGTTGAATTCCTCCCTTTATACTCTTCCCGATCTAATTCTCCATTGACATCACTTAAGCTAGGCGATTTTCCTCCTAAGGTGAGTGATTAATTAATTAAGTCCCCCCCTCAACACCTTTTTCTTCTATTTCTCCGTTGACTTTATCTCAAGTGACTTTTCTTATGCTTGTTGTCTTAATTCATCGTCTAGTCACTAATTCACCCCTTATTTCTCCTCTTGTTCCCTGTTTGCGCCTGACTATAGTCTATGGGAACAAATAGACTACTAAGTCACTCCCTGCTGGCATACTCTTGGGAATGGGACATCACAGTCCTCCCTTTTCAAGATTTCTTGTCCTCAAGCAACATAAATCATGGGTACTGCAATATGTGCTCTCCCTCCCATGTGGAATCATCCACTGGAAGTCCCCTCCATCTAACTAAGCACTCCATGATGACCCTGCTCCTCAATCTGCACTCTCTCTACTTGAGCACCACCTCCGGCACTAGCTCCAACTGCCCCTCCTCAT
The DNA here is from genome assembly GCA_010110895.2 of Picea sitchensis. NCBI lineage: Eukaryota > Viridiplantae > Streptophyta > Pinopsida > Pinales > Pinaceae > Picea > Picea sitchensis. The sequence goes on from SNQJ01S0002380.1 coordinate 774,010, forward strand.
CCAATGGGGGAAGCTCCTCTGATGTGCTGATGAATTGTCCCACAACCTTCTTGATGAAAGATACAAGGAACAAGATATGAATCTTGCTCCCCTATGTAAGCTCTAGCTCATAAGCAACCTCACCTACCCGATACAAGATCCTGTAAGGTCCATAAAATCTGGGATTGAGCTTCTTGGCCCCACTCTTCTTCAGAGATAACTGTCTATAAGGTTGGAGTCTCAAGAAAACCAAATCCCCAACCTCAAAGCTACGCTCTATCCTGTGCATGTTCACACTCATCTTCTGTCGATTCTGTGTTGTTTGCAAGTTCTCTTTTAGTAATTTGAGAATCTCCCGACTCTCGGTGATCCAATACTTGGCTTTGGGAGCTCTTCTCTCCCCAAAAACCAAGTCTACCAAAGTGGGAGAATCATAGTCATACAATGCTCGAAAGGGTGTCATGCCAATTGACATGTGGAAAGTGGTTTTGTAGCAATTCTCTCCTAGATGTAGCCATCAAACCCATGTTCTCTATTGTCCACCCACATTGTTCCTCAAATACCCCTCAAGCCAATTTTTGACTATCTCGGTCTGCCCATTTGTCTGAGAGTGATAGTTGGTGTTGGGTGTCAACTCTGTCCTCACCAATCTAAACAACTCCCTCCAGAATGTCCCAATAAACCGACTGTCCCTGTCATTGATGATGTTCCTTAACAACCCATGAAGTATGAAGACCTCTTTGAAGAATAACTCAACTACCTGAAATGTGTTGTACACTATCGTTATGGCATAGAAGTGAGCAAACTTGGTCAATCTGTCGATCACTACATAGATGCAGTCCTTACCCTAGACCTTGGGAAGGCATGTGATAAAGTCCATCGATATGCTCTCCCATTTCTACTCACTGGTTGAAGTAGCCTTGCTGGAAGCATATGCTCTAACTTGTTCTACTGACAAGACACACACTCATTAATGTACCTCATATCGTCTTGTTTGAGGCCCTTCCATGAGAACCTCTTTCTGATCTGCTTGTAGGTTTTAAAAAACCCCTGATGGCCTGCCAGTGGTGAATCATGAACTGTTGCTAGGATCTTCTTCTTGAGTCCCGAATCTGGTACTAAGTAGACTCTATCCTTGTAGAATATGGCATCGTCAATGGCCCTATACCTGCCATCATGAACCTATCCATCCAAAACCTCATAAGTGAACTTGTTCTTGGAATATTCCACTAAAAAGTGGGATTTCCAATCCGCTGAAATCTCCATCAAAGAACATGCCGTGGGTCTCCTAGATAACGTATCGACCATAATGTTCTTCTTCCCCTTGACATACTCTATGTTGAAGTCGAAGGCCTGGACCTTCGTCACCCATTTCTATTGGCGCTCACTGAGGTCCTTCTGCTCAAGGAAATACTTTAAGCTGTTGTGATATGTTTTGACCACGAATTTGCTGCCCACCAAATATTGTCTGAATTTGGTCAAGGCATGCATGATTACCATCATTTCCTTATCATAAATGGAATAAAACCTCTCAAGTTGACTGAGCTTCCTGCTCTCAAACAAAATGGGGTGTCCTCCCTGCATCAACACTTCCGCGATACTCTCGTTGGACGCATCATACTCTAATACAAATGATAAAGTGAAGTCTAGTAATGCTAACAATGGACATGTGTCCATGAATTCCTTGATGTGATAAAATGATTTCTGTGACTCATCGGTTCATATGAAATCCCCATGTCGGGTGAGATCTGCAAGTGGTTCTCCAAGCTGAGAAAAACCCCTGAAAAACCACATGTAATAGTAGCATAGCCCAAAGAAGCTCCTGAACTCTGTCACATTCCTGGGCATTGGCCAATCCAGAATGGCTCTGATCTTCTCTTGGTGCACCTGTACCCCTTGTGCACTAATAATTTGGCTCATGTAAAGTAGTTCCGTCATATCGAACTCACACTTGGATTCTTTGACATATAGTGATTGTGTCTCCATGATGCTCAATACCTCATCCAAGTGCCTCATATGCTCCTGCCATGTCTTGATGTATACCAAGATGTTGTTGAAGAAAACCAAGAGTGATTTCCTAAACTGATCCCTGAATATGTGGTTCATGAAAGACTGAAATGTAACTGGTGCGTTGATTATCCCAAATGGCATAAACATAAACTGAAAATGACCAAAGTGGCATATGAATGTAGTCTTCTCTATTTCTTGCTCTCGGATGTTGATCTGATGATATCCAGAGCGTAGATCAATCTTAGAGAAGAAAACTGCCCCATGCATTTAATCCATCAACTCATCTATGTAAGGGATAGGATACTGGTTCTTGATGGTTTTCTTGTTAAAGGCCCGATAGTCGATGCACATCCTCATGCTACCTTCCTTCTTTAGAACTAATACAACTGAAGAAGCGAATGGACTGCTGCTAGGTTTAATGTGTCCCATTGCTAGAAATTCCTTAATTGCATTCTCTATCTCATCCTTGAAACTCCTAGGATGACGAGAGGGTGGTGTGATCATAGGTTTTCCCCCCTCCTTCAAATCGATGGTGTGCTAAAACTCCTTGTTCGGTGGCCTCCCTGGTGGAATCAAACCAAAAACCTGTTGATGTTATCCCAACAAGTTCCTGATATCTCTTTGATACTACTTCCGACCCTTTGAATCCTTCTATGAAGTGATCAAGCACTCTACAACATATGCTACCTCCCCATGCTTGAAGATCCTCTCCATCCTCTTGGATGAAATTGTCTAGGGTGCCCCTGTCGACATGCCCCTTAGAACGATCCTCTTCCCGTCACTGTCTCTGAACCCCATCTCCAAGGTTTGGTTGTTGGTGGTGATTTTTCCCAATGTGATCAACCACTAGACTCCCAATACCACATCTGTGTCAGATAGGTCAACTACATAAAATGTGTCTCTCATTGTGTAGTTACCTAACTTTATCTTTAAGTCCGAGACTCTATCAAGACACTCCACTATATGGCCATCTGCTACTTCCACATCAAATCCCTCAAACTCCTCTATATGAAGTGCCTACCTTAATACCAATGAAGCATCAATGAAGTTGTGGGTGGCCCCACCATCAATTAGGGTGATTTCCCACTGTCCCTTTGATCCAGAGGGTGTCATACCCGGGAACACTAGAAAGGGTCGCTATGACTCCTCCCTTTGCTGGTTTCCATACGTTATCCTGCTCAAAAGGCTATGGTGCTACCGGTGGGTGGGTCCCTGCCGGTGTCTGTGGTCTTTGTGGAGGCTGCTCCTCTACCCGTGATGGCTTCTCCTCTGGGCTTCTGGATCCATTGTCTTGCTCCTCCTCCTCACTATCCACATTGTTTGCTACCACCTCAATATAGTGGATCTCTCCCTTTTCCATGCCCCTGTGGCCTAGAACCCAAGGGTCTCTGTAAGAGAACCATAAATTCTTCCTCATCAACTCCCGTATGGTGTCATCTTCCAACTTGGGCTTACCCTTCCATTCCCTTTGAGGATTTCTATGATCCATGCCTCTTTGTGGTACAAAGGGTTTGGTAATGATTTTGGGTTTCAGTGCTGAGTCCCCCATGTCTCTCATGCACACAATGGCCTCCTATAGGGTGTGAGGCTTGAAAGCCTTAACTCAACCCCTCAATGGCTATGTTAATGCTTCAATGAACATCATCACCAATATGTGCTCTGATATACCGGATATAGCCACTGCCTTCTGCTGGAACTCTGTGATGAAAGCCTCGACTGATCCTATTTGTCTCAACTATGTAAGGTCCCTGAAATGGAGCTCTAGATATTTCCTATCAAACCTATCCATCAACCTCTCAGTGAACTTTATGTAAGAAGTAATGTGGTTGTGACCCAAGGTCACCAACACATGGTACCACCACTTGTGGGCCTCTCCATCCAAGTGCAATGTGGCGAAGCTGATAGCCTCTGACTCTGTCATTGGGTTAAGATTGAAGTATGTGTCAAGCGTCTGTACCCATGCCTGAGCTGAGCATCGTGATGATCCATCGAAAGTAGGAATGTTCTACTTTCCCATTTTCTTGATGAAATCCATTTTGTGAGTTTTCCCATTGCCCCTTTGTGCCTCCCGGGGTCTATTTTGATACCTGATCAAACAATAGTCTAGTAAACTCATGTCTGTATGGAACTCTGGTCCTAGTGCCAAGTAATCTCTCCTGTACTCTCTGAATGGATCCTGTGGCACTACCTATCCCTAACTTGGATGTCGTCCTGCATGCCCTGACTGTCCCAATGACTGTCCTCCCTAGAACTATGGATATAAATAGGCACAAATAAGTGAAGGGTGTGCACTCGCTCTGCCCTGAGATCCACCGGAGCCACTGGACACACCTCCCTGGTGTGCTCCAGAACCACTCGCTCCTCCTGCGGCATTGGCACCTACAATGCTCACACTATGATGGATCATCTATGTATTGATGGCCATCTTTAATATGTCATTCATAATGTCCCACTGTCCTCTAGATAGGTTAGTCAAGATGTCCTACATACTGTCTGACTGTGTCTCAGGGCCTTTACACCTACCCTCTGGAGTTTCTCATCTGTCACCCATACTCCTCTCTATCTCTGCCTCTGTGTCAGAGTTGATATGCTCTATTGCCTCTAACTCTGGCTCTGTATCAGACTGAGTGTGGAAGGGATTGTAGTCCCTTCTGTTCATGTCTCTCTAATCTCTGCTATGACCTCTGCGGTACTGAATGTACTCGTCCCTAATATGTCCTCGACCCTCTGGGTATTCTTCACCTATTCCCGGAATCATGGGGTCATGAGAAGCACTTTCTTCATAGGCCGGCAAGAAGAAAGCTCTAACACCACTGTATTGTTCCTAACTCGGCTAGTCTAGGAAACACTGCTAAACTGACAAGTCCACTGTCTGATCTAATACTCTGGGGGTTTCTGGATGTGTTTGAGTTAATGTTTTAACATGCTTGGTGATTTTTGCATGTGTGTTTCATTCAATTAATGTTTAAGCAGAATATACGATGCATATAGAATACAGAACAAACACCATCTCATTCATATGTATTATGAGGGAAAAAACAGGAAATACAATGATATGCTGGAAGCAGACACAAATAGTCATCTAGATCTCGTGGTTCATCACTAGAATACAAGAAACTAATACAAAATACCCATGATCAGAAGATGAAGGTAGATCTGCGGATGCACAGATAGATCAACAAAAGATGTAGTTCCAAAAACTCACAACAACTGCTGTAAACTATGGAAAACTCGCCCTGGTGGCTATACTCGACAGAATCATCTGGAAACTATCCCAAACTGAGTGCCATGGTCTCTAGGCTTCTTTTGATGACTTACAGATTGACGATCGGACCTTAGAATCTCTAGATGTCATCCCTTAGGGGGTTGCGCACCTCCTGGGCTCTATGAGTGCACCCTCGTGATTCCACAGACATAATATGCTGCTATATATCTCGAAATGTGTGCCATGGCCACTGTTGTATTGGGTCAAAAGGGTTTCCTTGGATCTGATTCGAAACTCCATATGGAACCCCAAATGTCCCTCCTCAAGAGTTGCGCACTTTCTGGCTGTCTATTGTGCCCTAAAAGATTCCACTGTTAGAATCTTATGACTAGTGGCTCAAAAGATGCACCCTAGCTAGTCCTCAACTATGTTGAGAGAAATTTGCAAGATAATCCCTAGTCTCGTGCAACTACACAAAAACCCTCTCTAACCCTTGTGCCCTCACTAGCTGAGCTCTACAATCAATAAAAACTGGATACTCCTGAATATCATGGTGAAATACCTGGATGGTATCTCCGATAGGCTAGGGTGTGTCTCTCAACACCAAAACCAATCAAGGTGGTGGTTTCCTCCAAAAATCCACAAAACAACAGAAGGTCGATTCTTCTCCTCCTTTGGAAACTCTCTCAACATCAAATCATAACATAATGAGGAATTAGGTCGAATTCCTCCTTTTATACTCTTCCCGATCTAATTCTCTGTTGACATCACTTAAGCTAGGTGCTTTTCCTCCTAAGGTAAGTGATTAATTAATTAAGTCTCCCCCTCAACAACTTTTTCTTCTATTTCTCCATTGACTATAGCTTAAGTGACTTTTCCTATGCTTTTTGGCTTAATTCATTGTTTAGCCACTAATTCACCCCTTATTTCTCTTATTTTTCCCTGTTTGTGCTTGACTATAGTCTACGAGAACAAATAGACTACTAAGTCACTCTCTGTTGGCCTACTCTTGGGAATGAGACATCACAGTTTTTCCCTTTGATGAACAAATCCTTTCAATTTCTTCATGTACCTCTCTAAAAAAAACATCCAACGATAGAAGACCACCCCGACTAATTCAACCTCATCTACTAGGTGAATTAGAAGATGAACCTTCAGGTCCATAAAACTCGGTGGTAGTTCCTTCTCAAACATACAAACAATCTCAGTTATCTCTTGACGCCACCATGGAATGCTAGCCATATGAATTTCCTTTGATGTGATCCAACGTACAAATGCAGATAATTTAGATATGGCATGCCTTAGGTCACGGGGGAAGTCAGGGTTCACACACCCATGCATGAGCAGAGGATAATGACACTACAAAGTAAACACATACAAAATTAATTATGTTTTATCCCATGGAATACAAATATAATTTCAAAAATATCCTAATTTCAAAAATATTGAACATTAGTACATCGATGATATTATTAAACACAATGCAATAATTTGTTTGTTCAAATTACATTATACCAAAATATTATTACCATCGCCAACCCAGGATTGCGATTGGAAGATGGAATGTCACAATTGGCAGGGTAAAGCGACTGCCCATTTTCATCTACCAATTGCTTGCGGTATGTTGCTCCTGATAAGACCTTCCAACATTTTTGAAACGGTACTGGAATATTTTCTGCATCTAAACTCGATTCTGAATCAAGATCCTGCAAATTTGGATACATTTTTATTCAGATTGACATGGATAAAAAAATTCAACTAGATAATCAAAACATAAATAAAATAAGTTAAACTTACTGGAGATGGAAAGGGAGAACTCCGCGATGGACTTTGAGCAATATTGAATGGGATGGAATTTGAAGAATTGGGCATTTGATCATACACTAAGGTTTTCTCCTTGCATTTAAGGAAAATTAGCAATAAATTTTTCTGTACATATCTAAATAAATTTCGAGGACCATACCACAATCTAAGTTTGAATATAGTTTTGAAACCATTTTTTAAGAATAAGGCGACATAAAACGTAAAATGTATATTGAAGTATTGTAAGTCATGTGAATTCATCTTAAAAGATAATTTGAGATGAATATACTATTTTATGTGCAAATAAAAGTTCAAATAACTTTAAAAGTATTCTGGTGCGCTTATAAAGCGCAAACGCACCACTGCACATATTAATAATAAGCATTAGTGCGTTGAAAAATTAACCACACCGTGTTTCAAGATTTTGTTAATAAAAAATAATTATATTTTATCGATGCATCATGTAATATGGACGCTCTAGTGTGTAATGTAATATTGACGCACCGATGCGTCTTACATAAACGCATCGTCGTGCCGAAAAAGTTAAAAAAAAACATGTTTTTTTTAAACAATTAAACAAAGAGCGTGAATCGAATTTCATAAAGTCCTTTAAATACTAAAAATCTATTCAATATTTCATTATTTTGCAAAAAATTGCAGGGGAGAGACTTGCAAGAGAGACATACGGAGGAACATTGTGGAGGAGCAAAGTACTTTGGAACCACAATATTATTCAGAATATGAGAATTTGAAGGGTATGGTGATTCACTCTAAACCCTTTTCATAAAGTTTTTTAAATATTAAGAAGGTATTCAATATTTTCATTATTTTTCCAAAATTTATAGGAGACAAATTGGGAAGAGAGACATATCCGGGAGTATTGTGGAGTAGAAGAATACTTTGGAACAACATAAACATTTAGAAAATCAGGACTTGATGGGTATTGTGATTCACTCAAAACCCTACATAGTAAAAATTTTAAATTTCACTGTTGATTTTGATAATATTTTTTTTTACAAATTGTATTCCTATTTGAATTTTAATTAAAATTCAAAAAAAGAAGAAGAAAAATTCATACTTACCTTAAACCCTTGTTTTTTTTGCTTACATAAGTGCAAATTTTCACCCTAGGGTTTAACTCCCTCTATCACTTCAGAATGAAGGCTTTTCGTTTTAGAAATTTTAGATCTAATGGGTTTATTTTTCTATATATAAGTGTTTGGCATGTGATGAAAATGGACCACTTATTGCATCGGATCCAAAACACAGTCGACCCTCTGAATTTTATTTTTTATTTTTTAAATTTTTTTTGATTTTACGTTTTTTTTTTAAAACGTTTTTCAATTTTCCGGTGCGCCATTTCGACAAAAAGGCATCATTGCGTTTATGTCTAAAGAGCACCGATAAAACCATAAATAAAACCTATGGTGCATAAAAAAAAATATCGCCGATGTTTTCTCATCTAAACAACATAGAAAATGCTGTCACATAATTTTTAAATTTTTTCTTCTCATCGGTGTGTAATTTTTCT
>SNQJ01S0002380.1:787964-831971 GCA_010110895.2 Picea sitchensis
TGGTAGGCCAACCTCCAGATATACCTCTACGCATATGCGCGCACAAGAATACTGATCCCTTGGTTCTGCTCGATCGATGTAGCGCCCAAGACCATTGCCTATTGCTTGAAGAGATGAGGTATTCCAGCAATGGATTGGAAGGTTGGGAAGTCGGACCCAGACCGGGACGTCTTTGGGGATTTCTGAGGCATGATAGAAGCTCGAAGTCCATCTATTTAGATAAAGCCCTTGAGTGCCCATGAAGTAAGGGCCGTTCCTGAAGATAAGATCTCTGTCCTCCTGGGAAATGAATTCGAAGATGAAATATCCACGACCAACCGCGTAGCTGGTAACACTGTTTGTAATCAGCGGTCGCCAGTTTCGTTGAACCCAGTTTTCTGTGGATCTGGAGGAGGGCCAGAGGCCCATGAATTGACCAATGAGACCGCGTTCAGAGAGTGAGAGGGCGACTTTCATCGGTTGATCAGGAGGAAGAACTATTTCTGGAATATCCTTCAATTTCTTGACGAAGCTGGGAGCTTCTGCTGTGAACGTTTGCTTGCTACACGCCTCTACTAGACGGCGAAATGAGGAGGCAGGGGAAGGAGGGGGCGGCGGCTCCCCTCCCTGACCTTCCATGGCGGCTTAAACCCTAACACACCAGGATGCGCGAGTTTTTCCAAGCGCGATTTTTCAGCCTTAACTTTTTCCTTTTACAACCACGTAAAACCTACCGGCTGCCCATATTTTTTTACTTATAATAAAGTTTCGTTATAGTATCTGCAAAAACATCCGCTATCGAAAACAAATGTTGTAGCAAAGGTTTTTTTGACAATTTTTGCCAATTTTGTAACACTAGAAACCTCTGCTATAATCTCCGCTAAAAGGTCTTTTCCTTGTAGTGGAAAATCATATGAACCCAATGGTATGATGTTTACATCTACCTTCATGTTGAGTCCATTCATGTCTATCAGACAATATTTGACCAAGTCATTGATTTTCCTCTTAGCTCTCGTGGTTAATTGAACTAACCAAGATTTCTTATGCTTATTGCTTTGCAAGTGAAATCTTTCAATAATGTTAAATTTTATGTAACCATGGCTAGCTCTAGAATCAATTAAAATTTCTATCGGCTATTTATCAATCTTACCTTCCACTTCAATCATGGGGGATTGATATTCTGCTTGATTGTTGTCCAAGCCTACATAAAACCTTGGCATGTTTCCAACCATGTATTCCACTATTTCAGCCTCCTAAATGTTGTGGATAGTCCTCATTCTTTCTCCTTTGTGAGGGAAGTCCCTATATAAGTGATATCCCTCACATCCCCAACATTGTATAGGTTTCTTCCTTGGTATTTTCCCAAATGGATCGACAATCTTGTGCTCATTTTGGGCTAATTGACCTTGCTAATTTGTTTGGGTGTTGTTTTTGAAAAATGGTGGTTTAAAACCTTTTTTCCTTTGAACATTTCCCCCCTTCATCTTGTTGTTCCAAGCCTTTTGGAAAATTGACCTTCCTCTTCTTTGTTCATGAATATTTCTTGCCCTCCTTATGGTTTCCTCCAAAGTCTTGGGGTTATCATATTGAATCTCATCACTACAGAAGGAGGGTAACCCACTTAGTAACCTTTGTATTTTGACCTTCTCATCCTTGATGAAGTCAACATACTTTAGTAACTCAAAGAATCTTTTCTCATATTCCTCCATTATCACGGTTCCCAAATTGAGTTAAAAGAACTCTTTCATCTTCCTTTCATAATAATTCTTGGACAAATATTTCTCTTGAAAATATCCTTTGAATTGCCTCCATGAGATCCTCTTCTCATCAAGGTCCATCGCTTGCTTAAGCCGATATCACCACATGGTTGCCTTTCCTTGTAAGTGGTAGGTTGAAATTATAGCTTCTACCAATGAGGGGTAATCATGAAGCTGGAAATATTTCTTCATTTACAACAACTAGGCCTCAAACTCTTCTCCTTTCCTGTGCTCACCATTGAAATTTGGTGGCTTGATCTTCCTGAGTTCACCTTGCAAGATATATGCCTCATGCATTCTCGTTTGCCTCTGGATAGGAGACACACTTGGGATTCTCCTTAGCCTTGAACTTGCATGAGTTCTTCTAATGGTTTGCCTTGGATAATGATGACACTTTCTCATGCTTCTTGATTTCCTGTCATTCCCATGATCATCCTTTTTTCTTTGGGATCTGGATGCTGACACTTGTCTAGCAATAGATTCTTACTTGGTTCCAGAGTCCTTGTTGACTTGCTTGTGAAACATATTCAGGCTCTGAAGTATCTCTTCTCGAGCTTTCATAATCCTTTCGTTATCGACCCTATAGCTCTACATTTCCCAATGTAGGCTTCTCATAGTTACATGCTTTTGCCTGCCTCTTCTCCCATTTGACTTTGTCTCAAAATTTCCCATGCTAACAGGTAGACCTATGATCTCTTTCTCATGGCTATAAAATCCTTGAGCATCATCCATCACTCCAGTCCTCATATAAGAACCAAAGTTTCTTTCATGTGCCTCTAATTCTGCAAGAAATGTGCATGTAGTAATTATTGTTAGAACACACATAACATAAAACATTTCATCAATTAGAATACAGGTTACTCTTTATCCCAATTTATGAAATAAACAATGCACCAAATCAAAATCTAATTTCTTAGACACACTCCTCTCTTAAACAACTTTCCAATGACTGTAGTCATGGCTCATTACGAGTTATGAGCGAAAAGCTACAGCTTCCACATGCTGCAATTTTCCACTCATTTACTGTTACATAAGTATATTTATTAATTTATGAAAAATTTAATTGCCCATATCAAAATTCTGAGTAGACATGTGTCTTCTACTCCTCAAGACCTTTCCAACAACTATTTGCTTTCTCAAATAAGAGATCTTATATGAAAGTTATGGTCCATAGAAGTTTGGTTTGTTTTCCCCAATTTATCCTTGTATGTTGCAGAGGTCTTATTTCTCTTCTTGCACATTTTTGCTTACCTAGATCCTAAATATGGCTCCATGGTTGTTTTCTATGGTTCATAATTTTTTCATAGACTGCTCCTATGCCCCAAATGGACTTCTGAGCAAGGAGTTATGCCCTCTGGAAGTAATTCGACGTTGAAATTTTACTCTTACTGTTTTGGCTGTAACTTTCTCATACGAGCTCTGTTTTGCAAACATATTAGCTCGTTGGAAATATATCCTTGAGATATTTTATTAGAGATACAAAGAAAAACATTATTTAGGGCCTCCAAATTTCACCGCAAGTTAATGACCTTAAAAAATACGAAAAAATCATAAAATTTTATATAAAATTGATTGTTTTATTGTGTTAACAACCCTTAAATCTGAACCATTGATCTCAAATCATGTGGAATCTGAGTCGTTGATCCGCGCTGCATCGACCATCCATGATCGATGTTATCCTTTGGGTGCGCACATCATTTTTCCCAAATTGTCGACCAGACCTTCGACCATCGACCCATTCCCTTGACAACTGATTCACAACACAACGCTAAACCGACCGATCCGACCCTCTGTCGTCGAACATTGACGATATTCATTGGCGAATGAAAATGAAAAAAATTCCCCAAAATTATCTACATTACTTAAAAGCACCAAATTCCAACTATATTTTTAATTATTAAAATTGAATGTTTTGAAATAGAGAAAACTTATATAAAACTTTTTTTAAATGGAAAAAATTCTAAATAAATATGGAAGAAAATTTACCAAATTATGGATAACATTACTTAAAAAACCACAACAACTCTACCAAATTTATTTTAAATTATTAAAATTAGTCCCACCCCCCCAAATTTATCACTTTACTTAAAAATAAGGCACCATGAATCATAGATTAAGGTGGGTTGGTGCCTCTGGAACCCTACGATAAGGTAGGTTATGATATAAAAACCATTTAAGACTTTATTATGTAACCTACACCATCGATCGCTTACAAGTGAACCAACTCCTAAAAAACTGCATAGTAGTGAAGATAATATACTTACAATGTCTAGAATGTTGTGGCAAACCATGCATATGTGCTACAAAATGCATTTCCAAATTGGAGAACCCTTCACAACAATGTAAAAGACAACAAAAAAATAACAGTCACAACAAATTTGGGTTATTGTAATGGTTTGAGAAAGATACATGGAAGCTCTACAATCGATTCATGTTCAAGTCCCAACACAACCTTCACAGTTTTTAGTGGGAAGATGAGAGAACTGAAAAGGGATCAAAGAATTTATAAATGAAACAAAAGATCAAAACTAATGCTTCATCTCATCTGTTGATTTTAATGATGTATGCATATAGTTTGGTTAGAAATGACAACTACTCAACTCGTTGCCTCATAACTAATTACAATGACAACTATGAACTCAAGATTCCTCGTCCTGTAGTTCTTGAAGCCACATGAATGCATCTCCAATCACCTTCTAGTTATTTTACAAGGATATCCATACCCGACTGCTATACAATATGCACACATTTTACCTCGAGATATGAAATATATTCTCTGTAATTAGTGAACAAATATAGAACCTCTTGATTAATATCTTGAACACTGTTGTTAGTGCCCCAAAGAAGCATAAGAGGATTCCCATCAATATTTCTCTCGGAAGATTGATGCATATCTCCATTACACCTTCCCTTGCTAGGAGTAACAGACTGTTTTGGACACCTACCTATTGAGGAACCATTGAAATCATTGTGATATTTATAATAAGCATGCATTCCTCTTGGAATTGTTGGGGTTACATGAGTTTTTGAGGTTGAATGTTGTATATGGAAGAGAGGCTTCCAAATCGACGCCTACAAACTCTTCTCTATTTGATCAATTGGTTTGTCATGAATAACTATGCGTAGTGTTGGGTAATTGGTGGGGTATCAATTCCCTCATTCCCTCAATTTAAATTTTAAAATTCTACTCCAACTATAGTAATTAAATTCTATCCTCATGTCTACAGAAAACAGTGAACGCCAACTAGTTTAAATTTCATATTTTCAATTACAACATGGTGGTGGTTATTGGATGTTAATGAGAAGTGTTAGAATGACAGTGCCGCGATTAATCCGATGTACCCTAAATCGCTAGATATATGGTCATTGGCATATATATGTTGTTGGATGGAGGATGCATGCATGGCATGCACTGATGGTCGTTGCACGATTGGACCATGCAACAACCCACTAATGATTGGGCTGCTGGATGGTGGATAGTTTATGTAGTCGATCTCATAGCACTATGATCCATATATATGTCATGGGTGCACAAGATGTTTGGACAAGTCCATGGGATGTGAAAATAGATGGTGGGTCAAGTCAACCTGCTCGAGCATGATAGGTGCAGTTTACAAAGTAAACAGAGATGGACAAGAAAAAAAGGTTGGAAAAGGGTGGGAGACGAGGGATGGCAGAGGGTTCCGGAGATGGGACGGGTTTGACAAGTGCGAACGTCGAGGAGGGTGAAAAATTCTAACAGATAGACTACATCGTAATAAAAGCTATTTGTTAGACTTTTAGACTACTTGTTTAGACTACTCGAACGTTCAGACTACTCGTTTTTCTCAGTGTTCGATGCCTTTCTGTGCAGTGTACTGACGTGGAAGTTACTTACAGTTTTGTGATAGACGCTGTTTAACTGTTCTACGTTTTGGTTTTTTTCATCGGAACCTGGCGGCATGAATCTACACGAAATCATAATTTTCTGTTATTTAAATTGCATTTCTGAATGCAGAAATGGATTCAACTTGCTGTAAAACCCCTAGGGCACTCGAATTATACAAATTTAACCACTCAAATTTGTAGAACCAACAATTTCTCATAAGATTTCGAGCAAATATAGCTGGTTTTATCAACAAAAAATGACCAAAACATAAAATGTTTAGACTACAACCTTGTGGTGTTGTCGACATGGTCGTGTCGTTTAAACGAGCCCAACCAGAAGTCGTGAGAGGCTGTCATGTGACCTACCTCTTTAATCCAACATTCTATAAAAGTATCTGAAGGCGTTATTCTCTCAAATCTCACAAGTCCATATATGATATGATTGAGATTATGAGGGAGTGGTATATTTTGATGAGCAAACCACTCCAGAAAGTCACACCGCTTTTTTGGTTTCTGAAATTCACGGATGGATAGATAATATTAATATTAATGTGAATATAGAGAGTGTAACAAACAATAGATGAAATGTGTACACATCCAACTATGTTTAAAATAGTGGAAAAGAATCTTCTGCGAGATTTGTTCCGACTTAATCCTTTGATAATCTCCTATCTCTTTGAGTTTGTAACACTTGAAATAGGAAGAAATGAAATGGAACCGGCTTCTCTCAGGCAAGGAAGCACCTGGAGGCCATCAAGGCAAAGCAATGCTGAGAATTTTATTAAATCAATTAAAGAGTACATTATATAGGAGGATAAATAGTTTGGACGGTTGAAACCATTAGACGGTTGGAACAATTATTCAGTTTTCTCCATTATTAACTAATCACTATTTCTAAGTCTCCCCTTTAATGGAGAAATGATTGACATCCACACCTAACATCTCCCTAAACAATTCAAATTTTATCTTTCCAAGAGGCTTAGTAAAAATATCAACAACATTTTCACTAGTATTACAATACATTAAAGCAATGCCATTAGATTGCATCATTTATTGAACAAAATGGAACTGAGTATCAACATGCTTTGTCGTTGAATGATAAATTGGAATATTTTCCAACTTGATTGAGCTCTGGTTATCACATTTTATTATCATAGCTTTCCTTTATTCTTCCCCAACATCTTGAAGTAGTCTTCTCAACCAAACAACTTCACAAGTTGTTGCACACAATGCTTTATATTCTGCTTCAGTGGATGACAAATATACAATAGGTTGCTTCTTACTGCTACATGAAACAATCCCGGATCCAATGCTAAATGCATAGCCTATAGTAGATATCTGATCATTCAGATTGTCAGACCAGTCTGAATCTGAGTAGTCTGTCAGCTCAACATCGAATGAATCAGTATATTTACTACCATAATCAATTATGCCTTTGAGATACATGAGTACCCCTTTTTCTTCATTCCAATGGATTTCTAGAGGTTTTTCCATAAATTGACTTAACACACTAACAAAGTATGCTATGTCAGGTCTGGTTGTAGTGAGATAGTTCAAGCTTCCCACCATCTGTCGATACATTGTATCATTTACCTCCTTCGAACCATCATCAGAGTAAAGTTTCGTGTTCTTCTGCACTGGAACATAAGAAACTTTACACTGATCCATTTTAAACTTCTTAATTACTTCTCTGACATATTTACCTTGAGATGCAAAGGTTTGAACAACATTTCTCCAAACTTCAAGACCTAGGCAGTAATGTAACTCACCAAGATCTTTCATTTAAAATACCCGTGACATCTGCTTTTTAATTCCACTAATCAATTTTTTTGAATTTCCTGTAATAATTAAATCATCAACATATAAGGAAATCAATACAACATTACCCTTTTCATCAAACTTGGTATACAGATTTGGATCACTTTTTCTCCTCATAAAACCCTACCGAAGAAAGAAGGAATCTATCTTCTCATACCATGACCTAGGTGCATGTTTCAGTCCATACAATGCTTTATTTAATTTACACACTAAATGTTCCTGACCACTTTTTACAAACCCCTTTGGTTGAGTAAGGTAAACCTCCTCCTTTAACTCACCATTCAGAAAACAAGATTTTACATCTAATTGGTGAATCTTCCAATGGTATTTTGTAGCTAGTGCAATTAACATTCTTATAATGTTTAATTTAGCTACTAGTGCAAATGTTTCTACATAATCAATGCCCTCCTTCTGTGAATACCCTTTTTCCACCAATCTGGATTTATACTTATCTATACTACCATCTTCTTTGAATTTAGGTTTGTATATCCATTTACATCCTATGGGATTTTTATCTTTAGGCGATTCGGTCAATTCCCAAGTATTGTTTTTCATTATAGAGTCATATTCTCCCTCCATTGCTTTTCTCCACTCTTCACGTTCATTAGCTTCATTAAAACTCATGGGTTCTACGACATTTGAAATATTACTCATCAAGGTATAATATTTATATTTTTCAGGTAGACGAAGATTCTTCTCTGTTTTGTGAAGATTCTTCTCTGTTGAATTCTTCTATGTTTTGTGAAGATTCTTCTTCACTGCTGGATGTATCCATGTCATTGGATGCATTTTCCTGTTGGTGGTTCTCTTCTTTGACCTCTTCATCTTCAAGAAGTACATGCCATCCTTCATGACTGTTGTCTTCATTGTTTCCTTTTGCCTTTTCGTGGAAAATTACATCTCTACTTGCAAACACTTTTTGAGTAGATGGATCAAATAGTTTATATGCTTTAAATTATGAACAATACCCTAAAAAAACACATTTAATAGCTTTAGCATCAAGCTTCTTCCTGTTCTCCTTTGGAATGTGTACAAAATCCTTACACCCAAATATTCTCAAATTATCAACTGCTGGTTTAGAATCATACAAGCCTTCGAAAGGAGTTTTATGATCAAGACACCTTGTTGGATTTCTGTTCTTTAAATAAATGGTAGTGTTAATGGCCTCATCCCAAAAATCATTGTAGAGATTCTTACCTTTCATCATACTTCGTGCACACTCCACGAGAGTTTTGTTTTTCCTTTCTGCAACTCGATTCTGCTATGGAGTGTGGGGTACTGTAAATTGTTGTACTATTCCATGATCTTTGCAATATTTGATAAATTTCCCTAATATGTACTCTCCTCCTTGATCTGAGCGGAGGATTTTGATGGACTTTCCTGTTTTCTTCTCCACCATGTTTTTAAATTCCTTAAAATATTCAAAAACATCACTCTTTCTCCTAAGGAAATACATCCATGTGTACCTTGTGCAATCATCAATAAACAATAATAAATAATAAGCACCTCCTAGCGACCTTGTTTGCATTGGTCCACAAACATCAGTGTGCACAAGTTCTAATAGATCTCTTTTTCTTCTATCAAGATTAGAGGGGAATTCATCTCTGTGCATCTTTCCTAATGCACAACCTTCACAAGCAACATACTCATTCTTCAACATAGGGAGTCCTTCAACCATAATTTGTTTTTGTAATAACAACAAATCATGATAATTAATGTGACCATACCTTTGGTGCCAAATAGTTTATGTAGGCATAGTTGCAGAAGCTAATGCTTGATGATTCTTGTTGGTGACATCAAGTTTGTACAGACCTCCAACTCTTACTCCTGAGGCAACAGTCTTGTAATGATCCTGCAAGTCCTTCACTATACAATGTGTCTTGAAGAATTCGACCTTCAAATTCTGATATGTAATTGTGGACACAAAAATCAAGTTTTTATTTATCCCAGGGACATACACAACATTGCGAATGTGTCTGATAGTACCATTCGAAAGTGTTACTGGAATATCTCCATATCCCTTGATTTGATAAGAATGATCATCTCCAAGATAAATATGGGCACCATTATGTGTTTATTTAAAGTTTATATACCAATTCTTATTACATGTCATGTGAAATGAAGCTCCAGAATCAACAAACCATGCGTTAACATCATCAGTTTCAAGAGACAGTGCAACATTAGACACAAACAATCTAAGATCTTTTGAATCAAAATTCGGGTTTTCTTCTGCAAAATGTCTTGAATGTTTTCTATTTTTATGCCTAGCCTCATCATTTTTCTTCTTATAACATTCTTTGGCAAGATGCCTAGTCCTACCACAATAGAAGCACTTAGGTTCATTTCTATTAGATGACATACCTTGATTTGGCTTTGAAAATGACTTCCTATGAAATGAATTTCCTCCTCTGCCTCGTTCTCCTGGTTTTCCTTTAGGGAATCTCTTCTTTGTCCATAATTCTAAGTCTAAATTTTGAGACTTCAAATTCGGCTTCAAATTCGTGCGCCTCTCTAGTTCTTGCAGCAATATTCCTATCAATTCCTCAAAGGTAGGAGATTTCTCTCTCGCTGCAAGGCCTGTTATAAACATTTGATAGTCCTCTAGCATTCCATTTAGGGAAATTGTGACAAGATCAGTGTTTGAAACTTTTTCTCCTATATCTCCCAATTTATCTTCCATGTCTTTAATTTGCCCAAGAAAAATACTAACAGACTCATTTATATCCATTTTAATACTTAGCAATTTAATCTTTAGAAAAATAACGTGATTTGTATTATTAATCTCATACAAATATTTAAGAACTTTCCAGGTTTCACTAGAAGTCTTATCATCTCTAATGTGAGGAATTATATTATCTTTCATGGACATTCATAATAATACCTTGGCTTTGTTCTCCCGCTTATCCCAATCTTGGATTGTTGTCGCTGTCACACCTGTAGTCTCATCAAATCTCTCTTCATATCCTTTCGCGATCATCCATACACCATAACCTTCCATCAAGTTTTGCATTTTGAATTTCCAATTTACGAAATACGAGCCATCCAATTTATTGTCTTCATTGAGGTAAGTTTAAACAAGTGGATTCGCCATTCTTGCAAACTCCTTCACACATCAAACTCACAACAAATTCAAAACAACGATTCGAACGCAAGAACAACAACTTTACCAGGACATTGATCTGGACAATCTGGACGAGCAATGATCTCCACAATATTTTTCAAGTGCAAGAGAGATGACACCAAGCACAATACCACGACAATTTATTATTATTTTAAAGTCCACGATAACATGAAAAACTGAGCGACCTTTACAGATGGAATTAATATACATTCAATGATGTATCCTTGAAAAGGTAGGTTCTTTGTCTGTGTGAAATTAAAGGAAAATGATTTATGGAGGCTGTATTTGACAACATATTAGGATCTGGATCTAGGATGGATACAACCAAGGTCATATAACCTCCACGAGTCTTCTCTCTTCCAAAATCCTCCAATCAATGATCTCCTTGTATGCAGCACTTCCTTGAAAATATGTGTGTAGTGTATTTAGACAATAAAATATTACTAGTTTCTCTATTTTCTTGATGCCCATATAACATGGAATTTTAATAGAGTTAACTACTCCTTGGACCTTACAGAAAACAAATCAAGAGCAACAAACTGGCCAATGCAAGAAACAAACTGTGAGACTGGTGAGAAACAACCAATTGCTCAATAATTTTATTTCATCCCAGCGATCTAGCAGTGATATTTAATAGAGTTAACTACTCCTTGGACCTTACAGAAAACAAATCAAGAGCAACGAACTGGCCAATGCAAGAAACAAACTGTGAGACTGGTGAGAAACAACCAATTGCTCAATAATTTTATTTCATCCCAACGATCTAGCAGTGATATCTCCTCCAGATGACTGCTGCGATCCCAACGATCCTAGATAGATCATAATTATTTTAGCAACAATTCCCTCCAGGAAGCATTTAAATTTTAGCAGTGACCCCAACGATAAGAATACACAACAAGATAAGAATACATAGCAAGTACTTCTCTAGCAATTGAGAATGAAGGCTCTCGATCTCTCCTCCAGAACCCGAGAAGAAGAAATGATCTGCCTCTCGGACTGCAGGACTCAACTCGCTTTGATACCAACTTGAAATAGGAAGAAATGAAATGGAAACGACTTCTGTCAGGCAAGGCAGCACCTTGAGGCCATCAAGGCAAAGCAACGCTGAGCATTTTATTAAATCAATTAAAGAGTACATTATATAGGAGGATAAATAGTTTGGACAGTTGAAACCATTAGATGGTTGGAACCATTATTCGATTTTCTCCATTATTAACTAATCATTATTTCTAAAATATGTAACAAACCTTCAAAATAAAGAGGCGGAGTATGTAATCTTCACTCCAAAATTAATGATTAAATGAGTTGTTGTTGTGAGATTTTTTTTTTTATAATTTATTTTAAATTTATAAAACTTTATTATAATTTTTTTAGGTTAAGGATATGTGTGGGTTTCATGTACCAATTTAGTGTTTGATTTAATCATAACCTTAAAATTAAATTATTATTAGTATTTATCAAGTTTTATTGTGAAGACTTATATTTTAAAGTAAAATATTTTATTATGAAAATTTATATATTTTTTTGTAAATTAAAAGTTGTATTTCCTGTAGAAACTGTAAATATTACATAGTCTTGGACACCTAGGAAGCGACCTACCTAAAAAAATGGAAATTAGATCCGTCCCGAGGGTTCTGAAAAAAATCATCTGTCTCTATGTCTAAAAATACAAGGAGGGATGGGTAGCCATAGAAACTTTTATAAAGTGATGAAAACCATGTAAACAACAAAAAAATAGAGGCAAAACTAGAGGGATTAAGCACCAGGAGTGTCTGCGTCGTCGCCTCCAGAAGAATGTTGGTGCCAGGTTGGAACAATATTGAAAGGTTGGCAACATAACAAACATTGTTTGGAGGCAGACTCACCTGGCAGTGCATCATCGAGATATTCCAACCGTCTATTGAGATGCTCTTGTTGAAACAACATGTCTGCCACATCTAAGAGAAAGTCCACGATCAACGTAAGAAGCTCCTCGAAGAATTGAAGCCGAGAGAAATCAGAATTCACCTCTCTTGATTTTTCAATAACCTAGGCTCAAGCATGAAGTTCATTCCATTTTAGCATTTTATTTGAACCATAAACAATTTGTTGCAACAACCAAGATCACAAGAAGAAACACCATGCACAAGTACACAAGAAGTATCCTAGGAAACCCTTCTCAACAAAGGAAGAAAACCCAACCAATCCTTTTCTATATTCTTCAAGAGAAATACCTCGACCACCATAAAACCTATCACACAAAATGGTGCTCACAAACCCTACAAGACTAGTGCCCAAGAGAGGTGTGCACTTTTCCCAAGAACAAGTGTTTGCTGAAATTTCCAAACTCACACTTGTGATATGATTCCTTAATGGGGAAGTTATATTTATTTATATTAGATCGAGCCTATCAACAATAGTGTCTATTGGAATAACAGGGTTGACCTCAATAACTCACAATATAATTAATAATTACCATATTAATTATTTTTTACATTAATTATCTTTCACTTTATGATGGGGTTGACTTGTACCCTTTACATAAAAAATAGGGTTACATGGAAGTCTATCTCTTGTACAATATAGAAAGGGATCTTATACACCCACTAGTGCTCAGCCACTAGGGGCACATCGATTTGTGCTCAACCACAGGGATGTCCACATCTCTATCTCACTGCATCTCAGAAGAGAACCAAACTCACTAGTGCTCAACCACTAGGATCACGTTCACCTGTGCTCAGACACAAGAACGTCCAACTCAGCAGATCTCTTTCTCATAACATCTCACAAGAGAATCATCTGGAGTATCACATCATCTCAACTCTCTGCACAGAGGAGGCCAATACATCGTTTCATCTTTGTATTAGAGAGAATGATACACCCAACTCATAGGCTTCCCCACAAAAGGGTCACACAACATTCCATCTTCATCTCAGAGAGGAACCACACACACAACTCATGGGCTTACCTACATAGGGACACACAACATTCCATCTCCATCTCAGAGAGGAACCACACACCCAACTCATGGGCTTCACCGCCTCACACAGGGGCACAACGTTCCATCTCTGTCTCAGAGAGCAACCATGCACCCATCTCATGGGCACACCCAACTCATGTGCTATCTCTTAGGTCGACTCACTCAGTGTGTGTCCTGGAGGATGTCTCATGCAACTGTAATCATCAACATTTCCTCTCAGCGAGGGAGGCATTCTTCACCAAGCCAAGTCTCTCACGAAAGTACTTGAACTTTGTCTTGGCAAGCGATTTGGTGAAGATGTCTACAATCTGCTCATAGGTAGGAAGGTACTGCACGTGTACTCTCTTCCTCTACACCATGTCTCTGATATAGTGATATTTATCTCAATGTATTTCAATCTATCATGAAACACATGGTTCTCAGATAGCTTCACACAACTTTGGTTATCACAATGAATAGTAGTAGGATCCATCTCATGATTTAATAAATCAATCAGAAGTTTGTGAAGCCAAATTGCTTCAAGGACTGCCACACTCAATGCTATGTACTCTGCCTCTGCTGTACTGAATGCCATAGAGCTTTGTTTCTTGCTACACTAGGAAACCATGGCATACCCTAAAGTAAAGCAACAACTAGAGGTGCTCTTCCGGTCCACTGTGCTCCCTGCCCAATATTCATCGGCATATCCATGCAGGCTCAAGTCTACACTGGAGGCATATCTGAGGCCATATCCAACTGTGCCTCATAGGCATATTAATACATGTTTTGCTGCTATCTAGTGAGTGTGTCTTGGTTGGGTCATGAACTGGCTAAGCACATTCACTGCATAGCATATATTTGGTTTGGTGTTAACTAGATACATCAATGATCCAGTCAATTGTCTGTACAAGTGTGGATCAATCTCTCTTGAATCAACATCACTCATCTTTTTCAAATCCATCACCATTGGTGTAGGCATGGATGTGCATTCTTTCATACCAAAATTTTTCAATATCTCCACATTATATTTTCCTTGACTTAGGAAAATCTCATCTGTCCACTGCCATACTTCTAGTCCCAAGAAGTAATGCATCAAGCCTAAATCCTTTATCTCAAATTTAGCAGTCAATGCTTGTTTTCTTTAAGCAAGAGTCTCTCTAAACCGGTGAGGAAAAGGTCATCCACATATAAGACCAAGATCAAGCACTCATTGCCATCAATGTGATAATATAGGTTTGTATCAACAACACTCTTGCTGAAGCCCAAATTCAATAGGAATCCATCCATTTTCTCATACCAAGCACGTTGTGCTTGATTTAGTCCATACATGGCTTTCTTCAACCTGCACACATGAGATTTTTAGTTGTGTATACCAAATCCTTTTGGCTGCTCGATATAAACTTCTTCCTCAATTTCACCATTGAGAAAGGTTGTCTTTACATCCATCTGATGTAGCTTCCAACACATGGAAGAAGCTAGAGAAATGATAGAATGGATGGAAGTGTATTGGGCTAGTAGAGAAAATGTATCATCATAGTCAACTCCCTCTACTTGCGAGAACCCTCTGGATGCAAATATCACTTTGTATTTCTCGATGCTACCATTAGCTGCATGCTTGATTTTATAAATCCATTTGTAAGTCACTACAGACTTTCCCTCTAGTCTCAGAAAAATATCCCATACATCATTTTTAATATAGACTGATATTCTTCTGTCATGGCATCATGCCATACATGTTCACATGAAGCTTCTCCATGACAAGAAGGCTCAATGTCAATGATGTGACTCATGGATGAAAGGTAGCTTGAGAATCTCTTTGGTCCCTTGCTCTCTTTGGTTTTTCCTTGAGGGGTTGTATGTCCCTCTGCTTCCTATAGAGTTTGTCAGGCCCAAGCAGGTCTTTTATGTCCTACCGTAATATCTATGGGCATGTCAATTGGAGCAACTGGATCTACTGGAACAACTGGATAAATTGGATCGATTGGAATAATGTATATCTCCCTCTGAACTGCTTAAGGGGTAGAAGGCATTGTCTCACTATCAATTTCCATATGAGATTCTCTGGATATTTGGAAGGCTATCTCTTCTTCAAAAGTAACATATTTGCTTATTTCAATCTATCTTTTACCAGGAATGTAGATCCGATATGCCTTCGAGGATTCACTGTATCCTATAAAAGTGCCCTTTCTCCCTGAAGATTCTAGCTTGGATCTCTTCTCTTTGGGTACATGAAAATATACTAGGCACCCAAATATCCTAAAGTGTCCAATCTCAGGCTTCACTCCGGTGAAGGCTTCTTTTGGAGCAATGTTCTTCAAGATCTGATGAGGAATCATTTTTTGAACATACACTGTTGTCATGCATGATTCTGCCCATAGAGTCATAAGTAGACTTTTATCATGTATCATCTCTTTTGTTGCCTCAATCATAGTTCTATTTTTCCTCTCCGCAACCCCATTTTGTTGAGGGTTGTAAGGAACTGTGAACTCCCTCTTGATCCATGCTTCAATATAGAAATTTCTTAAATCTTTGGAGGTGTATTCTCCTCCATTATCTGATCTTAGTACCTTGATCTTTCTTCTAGTCTGGTTCTCAACTTGAGGTTTGAATTCTTGAAATTTTGTAAGGACTCCATCCTTTTTCTTCAGGAAGTAAATCCAAGTATTCTGAGAGTGATCATTTATGAAGAGTACATAGTACAAGTACCCATTTAGAGATGCAACAATCATTGGCCCACACACATATGAATGTATCAAGTCCAAGATTTCCTTGGATCTATTGTCACTGCTCAAGAAGGATCCTTTAACATTCTTGCCAAGAGCACAACCTTTTCAAACACCTTTATGTTGAATCTATATCTTTGGGAGACCTGTTACCATCTTCCCTAGAGCTAGGAGAGCTCTATAATGAATGTGAGCAAGTATTCTATGCCATATCTCACTCAAGATGATAGTGTCATGTAGCAGGGCCTGGACTGGTTTGATGGTTAATCTGTACAAGTTGTTTTCTAAAACACCAATTAACTTGGCATAATTTATATGTGAGTCTTTGTGCCATGCAAGAACTCTTCCTTCTGAAAAGGTAACCTTGTAGCCTTTGTCTTCCAAGGGAGAAATGGAGACGAGGTTCCTCTTCATTCCAGGTACATATAATACTTCTCTTAGTTGAAGTTTCATATCTGAATCTAGCTGGAAGGTAGAAGCTCTAACCCCTTTCACATTATATCTTGCATCATCTCCAAGGACAACATGTAGGTGTGTCTCTTTCTCAACAAAAAATGTTAGGTGATCTATAAAATGGGTCATGTGCCTACATGCACCACTGTCAATTAACCAAGTAATATCATTGGTAGGGACCATGCACGAGAGTGTTGAGATGTTGAAGTCTTCATCTCCTTGAAGTCTTGGCTTCCATCATGATTCTGTTCATCATAATTTTAGATTCTTCACAAACCCTTGTCAACTGAGCTAGAAAACCTAATGGCTAGTCTAGGATAGCACTTTTAGGTTTTTTTGGACTTATGAATGCCAAAAATAAGCCTTTGAAAGATAGGAGAACACTGATGAGCTGAAGAGCTCCTTCAATGAGTTGCATAAACCCTAATTCTGAAATTTCTACATAAATTAGCGAAACCCTAGAAACCCTAGGGCGAAAAAGTTAAAATGCTTGGAAATGAAATCTGAAGCTTGTTGGAGGTGCACTTAAGGAGGTTGTACACTCCTATGCACTTTTTTATCCCCAACATCCAAGTGACAAGTGCTGAAACTCCTCAGAAAAGTAGGTCGTACAAAATTTCTGAAAACCCTAGGAGGGTCGTACGGTTTTACAGAAGGGAGAGGATGACTGAAATTTTGCTTGTGAAATGGGTTCTTCAAGACCTATGCTCTGATACCATGTTGATTTTTCAATAAGCTAGGTTCAAGCATGACGTTCATTCCATTTTAGCATTTTATTTGAACCATAGAATTTTTTTTGCAGCAACCAAGATCACAAGAAGAAACACCATGCACAAGTACACAAGAAGTATCGTCGGAAACCCTTCACAAGAAGGGAAGAAAACCCAACCAATCCTTTGCTATATTCTTCAAGAGAAAGACTTCCACCACCATAAAACCTAACACACAAAAGAGTGCTCACAAACCCTAGAATACTAGCACCCAAGATAGGTGTGCACTTTTTCCAAGAGCAAGTGTTTGCTGAAATTTCCAAACTCACACTTGTGATATGATTCCTCAATGGGGATATGATTCCTCAATGGGGAATTTATCTTTATTTATATTAGACTGAGCCTATCAACAGTAGTTTCTATTGGCACAACAGGTCCGACCTCAATAAATCACAATATAATTAATAATTACCATATTAATTATTTTTGACATTAATTATCTTTCACTTTATGGTGGGGTCGACCTGTACCCTTTACATCACAAATATGGTTACAGGTAAGTCTGACTCTTGTACAATATAGCAAGGGATCTCATACACCCACTAGTGCTCATCCACTAGGGGCACATCCATTTGTTCTCAACCACATGGATGTCCACATCTCTATCTCACTGCGTCTCACTGGAGAACCACACTCACTAGTGTTGAACCACTAGGATCATGTTCACCTATGCTTAACCACAGACACATCCAAATAAATAGATCTCTTTCTCACTGCGTCTCATAGGAGAATTATTTGGAGTATCACATCATCTCAACTCTCTGCACAGAGGAGGCTAATACATCATTTCATCTTTGTCTCAGAGAGAACGATACACCCAACTCATGGGCTTCCCCACACAAGGGGCACACAACATTCCATCTCTGTCTCAGAGAGGAACCACACACCCAACTCTTGGGCTTCCCTACACATGGGCACATGACATTCCATCTCTGTCTCAGAGAGGAACCACACACCCAACTCATGGGTTTCACCACCTTGCACAAGGGCACAATGTTCCATCTCTGTCTCAGAGAGGAACCACACACCCAGATCATGGGTTTCACCACCTTGCACAGGGGTGCAATGCCCCATCTCTGTCTCAGAGAGGAACCACACACCCATCTCATGGGAACACCTGAATGATGGGCTCTCTCTCAGGTTGACTCACTCATTCTGGGTCCTGGAGGATGTCTCACGTAGCTGTAATCATCAACAACCTCTGGGATACAAAAATTTTCCTGGGGGTGAATCAAAAGGGATGCTTCTTTAGCGATGGGATAACCCTAGTGTACTGCTGGTGGATTATTCCAGAAATCTTGACTTGTGGTGGCCACTGTATGCTCCTGATGGGAAAGACCCAAAGACATTGTGAGCTCATGAGTCGGAGCAGAAGAAGACTCCTCAGAGTCTTCATGACTCCAATTCTCCCATGTGGATATGATTCCAATACACTGCGTCGTTGCTGAAGGAATTTCCAGAGAGGAAGCCTACATTGGCTCCCTGAAGGAAGGAATGGTACCACACCCTCATTCTGCAAGATATCGTTGATAACTAGGTCCTCTTCTGGAGTGTCCACACTCGTGAGGCACGATGCCAATTCCCGATGCAGGGGAAAGGGAATGAAAAAGGACATGCTGAAGTAGGGCATGAGTGAAATCTCTGGAGGAGGCGCCAAGCTTGCAGAGGGGGCAAGAAGAAGAAACATGTCCTGAAAGTAAGAGCTACATAGGGAAATATCCACCAGTTGAGGATAGCCCCAGTGTCTTGTTGGTGGAGTCTTACATAAAGCTTGACCTGTGGTGGCCACTGTGTGCTCCTGAAGGGCAAGACCCGAAGGCATTGTGAGCTCATGAGTAGGAACAGAGGAAGAATCCTCAGGGTGTTCACGACTCCAATTCTCCCATGTGGATCTGATTCCAATACACTACGTCATTGTTGAAGGAATTTCTAGAGTGGAAGCTTGCATTGGCTCATCGGGAGAAGGAATGGTGCCACACCCTCATTTTGCAAGATATCACTGGTAACTAGGTCCTCTGTTGGAGTGTCCACGCTCATGAGGCATGATGCCAATGAATAAGGTAGGGGAAAGGGAATGAAAAAGGACATGCTGAGGCAGGGCACAAGAGGAACCAAGAAGAAGAAACATGTCCTGAAATTCATAGCTACATAGGGAAATATCCACTAGCTAAGGCATTAAAAACATAATTACCAGAGAGGGGATGTTGTCCTCTGTGGTACCCTTCCAAATTACTCCCAACGACCATTTGAACCATATCTCCATCAACCTCATGCATTGAAAACTCCCATCACAACAATCTGCATTGAATGACATCCTCATTAAATGAAGTCGGGAAGAGGGGCGACAGGTTGTGGTGGTGATTAACTGCATGATGAGACGTGTGGCACCCCATTCATGATGATAATTTATATTTTAAAATAAAATATTTTTATAATTAATGAAGTTTTATTTTGAGAATTTGCTCTTTCAAAATATTTCTATTTTTGTATTTTGACATGTTAAGTTCAATTCCCGCAAGTGACATGTTAAGTTCTTAAATGAGCAAGCTATCCAAAAAACCTGGGATTTTTACAAAATCCAATTCACGCTCTTGCTCTTTCCCTATCTTTTATTTCCATAACCTTATTAACCAAATTTGATATTAAAATTAATCTTAAATTAAATTAGTCACGCTTACCAGTAAGTACCTTTTTCTAATAATAATGATGGAATATCCAAACACGTCGATGGATCATTTTAAATAAATAAACTACAAAATATAGAGTAGCGAATATTCAAAATGTACATAATAATTTAAAGGTTATAAATGGAGGATGCGATCTCACTTAATATTGTTGGAATTAGTTGAATTATAAAAAGATATGTCACTATCGAGGCCTTCCAATAATTATGCTTTTAATTAAATATAAAATCATTTCATAACAACTGAAGGGGATGGCTTACCAGAAAGAGAAGGGGATGGCTTACTAGAAAGAGATGCTCTAGAAAATGGGTTAGGAGTTTTTTTATTAGATAAATTCAAAACAAGGGGATGACTTACATGAAAAGGGGAACATAAAAAATAAATAAATCTAAAGTGAACACATATTAAAAAAAGAAGAAGAGGATTATTAATAATAATAATAAAATATTAATTTAGAGTGAATATATATATATATATACATAAGGAGTATTATTGATTTTTTTTGGGATGTTGTAGTGCATTGGATAACAATTCTATACACGAAAATGCCCATTAAAATTATTTTAGTCAACAATTTGAGAATTGTCTTTTCATTACTAGTTCATATTCTATCTTAGTTCACATTGGATCTTCAACTTTTCTCACTTCCTAATCATGTTCACATATTTGTCCTCTAACATATTCCATACAATATCAACTACATAATTACACTCAAGGTTCCTAATCTATTAGGAGTTTGAACATACATATACACTCATAGTAAGCATCAATTCTAAGGCCAATTCCTAACACTTTTTAACATTGCTTAGCTTAACTTATTAACATCACAATATAACGAGTGAAGGTTAGAGACAATTACACTGAAAAATATGTCAAAATGTATGTATGCATAGGTTGTCTAGATAACTCCCTTTTCCATCCTCAAGGGTCTCTTTTATGTCCTCTTAGCTTCCTCAAGGGTCTCTTTTATGTCCTCTTAGCATCCTCAATGGTTTCTTTTACATCCTCTTAGCATCCTTAGGGGTATATTTAGTGTCCTCAAGGGTATATTTAGCATCATTAGGGGTCTATTTAGCATTGATTTAGTGTCCTTAGTAGTCCTTTTAGAGTCGTTTTCATGTCTGGAGGGTTTACTTTATCATCACCTTGGTATCCTAAGGGCGCCTTTCACTATCTCCTTGGCATTCTAATGGCTCCTTGTAGCATCTCTCTAACATCTTAAGGGTCACTTTAGAATCTCTTTGGTCAGACTTGATAACATCTTATTGGTGTCATATTTTGTCAATTTATGCATCTATTTTAGAGTACATATTTGGTTGTTTTAGGCTATCTAATCACTACAAAAAAATAGACCATTAGCGCCGAAATTTAGTGCATTTGAGTGCATGAATTGGGCCAATGGGATGGTGCAAAACCCGACGCTAAATGACGTGTTCACCTAGGCACTGGATTTATCGCATAGTTTAGCACCCACTTTAGTTCCCTCTTTGGTGCCAGGTTTTGCTCCTTCTTTAGCGCCTAGTTTTGTTCCCTCTTTAGCGCCCAATTTTTCTCCTTATTTAGCGCCCAATTTTGCTCCAAATGTAGCACCTAGTTTAGCACCTAAACTGAGATATAGCTCCCTAAATAATGCCAAAAATAACTCATGGTTTAGCTCTTGGTTTATCTCCTAGTTTAGCGCCTATTTTATCTCTAGGTGTGGCGCCTAATTTAGCTCCTAGTTTAGCTCTTGGTTTAGCGCCTAGTTTAGCTCCAGGTGTAGCTCCCATTTTAGCTCTTGGTTTAGCACCTAGTTTATCTCCTGGTTTAGCTCCTAGTTTAGCGCCTAGTTTAGATCTGGGTGTGGCGCCTAATTTATCTCCTGGTTTAGCTCCTCGTATAACGCCTAGTTTAGCTCCAGGTGTGGCACCTAATTTAGCTCCCGGTTTAGCTCTTGGTTTAGTGTCTAGTTTATCTCCAGGTGTAGCTCCTAGTTTAGCTCCCAATTTAACACCTAGTTTAGCTCTTGGTTTAGCTGCTAGTTTAGCGCCTAGTTTAGCTCCAGGTGTGGCGCCTAATTTAGCTCTTGTTTTAGCGCCTAGTTTAGTTCCAAGTGTGGCGCTTAGTTTAGCTCCCAATCATGCTTCATGTTTTTCTTCTAGTGTATCGTCGAAAATAGCTTCTAGTTTGGCTTCCAAATTAACGCCAAGACGTGCTTCCATTATTGCATCTTTTTTTGCTTCCAGAATTGCTTCCTTGTTAGCTCCATGGTTTGCTTCCTTTTAGTTCCAAGGTTTGCTTCCATTTTAGCGTTTGGTTTTGCTTCTTTTTTAGGTCCAGGGTTTTCTTCTTAATTAGCATCCAATTTTTCTTCTTGTTAAGCAACCAATTTATCTTCCTACTTAGATCCAGAAATAGCTCCAAGTATGGCTTCAAATTTAATGTCGAGTTTTACTTCCATTTTAGAGCCACACTTTGCTTCCATTTTAACAACTCATGTTGTGTCATTTTTAGCTTCCATTTAGTAATTTAACCTTTTTTTATTTCAATTTAATTAGTTAAATATATCATGCATCTTAAAAAACTTATATTATTATAGAGTAAGTCATATTGCATTTGAAGTATTTTATATGATAGCTTTTATAAAGAATTTTTAGGGAACTTGACATCCATACAAATAAACAACATCATTATACTTATTAAATCTCAATCTAAATAAAATCTACAACATACAAGATAATGATTATAACATGATCATCATCTATAATTAAAACTAGTCAAATATATCAATATTAGATAAGTATCATGTCAAACAACTTATATATTTAATATTGATAAAATCATCATCATATATAACTACAACAAGTGGAAGTCAAATATGACAATAGATCAATAACCTATCAGAATGATACATGGCCAACATTTGACGTAAGTTAAGATTATATATGTCCAAATGATATAAGTCAAAATGATAAATGTCAAAATGATAAAACTCAATAATATAGTATTGTAGGTGAAAATTATACATATGATAGTAAACATGAAAATAGACATCATAACGATATATCAACAATGATCAATGATGGAGTATATATGATCAATGTCACTGGCTGCTACCATCAACTAGGTCATCATCATTATCTTGATCGTCATCAATGTGGTCATCATTGTTGTCATTCACAGTGTCTTCTTCATCTGCCTCATCATCATCATCTCCCATGTTTGTATCAGACCCATTATAATATGGATCGATCTCATGAGGATTGACTATAACTTTTGGAAGACCCGTGTTCTTCAAAAAAGAACATTCAAAATGAAAAGTTATTATTTATTTAATGCAATATGTAATTTTTGTGTTATATTTCTAATATTACAACATATGAAACAAAACCATAATAATATTACATCATATCAAAGTGCACATACCATAATAAAATTTTAAATAAGTTACAAATAATAAGTCATTCCAATGTTGTAAAACATGTAACAATTCCAATAAACTTTAGTAAAGATCGTAAAAAAATGTGTCATACATTTTAACTATCAATTGTAAATTCTATTACATAATCGTAAGTGCCAACCCTCTCCATTTTGTGGTATATATGATTATGTTTTCCTATAAAAATCCTTTGAGATTTAATTGGTCTATATATCCTCTTCTCTTATATTTCACAAATGAATATTTTTCTAGGACATTTTGGCCCATTGTAATATGCTTCAAAGGTCCTTTGAGAATTAACTAGTTTATAGGTAATTTTGAATATGCTCTCGATACTCATTCAACTAGACCACATCCAAATGTCAATCATTCCAAAGAAAAAATTCAATACATCAAGCCCTAAAGGGTTGAAAATTATGACAAAAATGTAATAAAAGGTGTCAAGATGTATTTCCTTGCCTTGTCTTTCCATGCCATTCCATGTATTGCCATGCCTTGCCTTTGCATGCCTTGCAGTTCCATACCTTGTAGTGCCATGCCTTGCATTGCCTTTCCTTTCCATGCATTTACTTGCATTACCATGCCATGCCATGCCTTGCCTTTCATGCCTTTCCTCACCATGCCATGCCATGTTATGTTGTGCCTTTGCATGCCTTACCATTCCATCCCTTGCCTTGCCATGCCATGCATTGCCTTCCCTTGTCATGCCATACATTGTCTTGCCTTGCGATGACATGCCACACCTTGCCTTTTGCATGCCTTGCCTTGCCATGTCTTGCCTTTCCATGCCTTTTCGTTCCATGCCTTGTCATGCCATGGTTTGCTATCATATGGTATGCCTTTCCTTGCCATGCCTCTCCATACCATGCCTTGCATTCACTTGCCATGTCTTGTCTTTCCATACCATGTCTTTCCATATCATTCCTTGCCTTGCCATGCCATGCCATGCCATGCCTTGCCTTGCCATGCCATTCCATTCCATGCCATGCCTTGCCTTTGCATGCCTTTCCATGCCATACCTTGCATTGCCTTGTCTTGCCATGCCATGCATTGCCTTGCCTTTCCTTGTCATGCCATGCCTTGCCTTTGCATGCCTTTCCATGCCATGATATGCCATGCCATGCCATTCCATGCCTTGCTATCATATGGTATGCCTTTCCATGCCATGCCCCTCCATACCATGCCTTACGATGCCTAGCCTTGTCTTTCCATACCATGCCATGCCATGCCATGCCTTGCCATGTGTTTCCATCCCATCCCATGCCATGCCTTTCCATGCCATACCATGCTATGCCTTGCTATCGTATGGTATGCCTTTCCGTGCCATGCCCATTTCCGTGCCATGCCCCTTGCATTCACTTGCCATACCTTGTCTTTCCATACCATTCCTTTCCATATCATGCCTTGCCTTGCCATGCTATGTCATGCCTTGCCTTTGCATGCCCTTCAGCTAGAGCATGACTCACTCCCGGGTGCCATTCCTCTAAAGTTGCTTTACTCATTGATTTTGATAACTAGTGTTTTTCTCAGTTTGAAGCAATGCAACATTTGGATTAAGGGGTCCAATTTATGAAACCTTCCCTCGAGAGTGAATGGATAATGTGATCACCTAGTCCATGCCTAAACAAGCTTGCAACATCTCACGAAACTCAAAAATGCCGCTCTGTTAGATTTTTATGCCCCGAGGAGGAATTGGCCAAGAGTCCTCGAAATGGTTTGGGATGCGAATTACAACTCGACATATAATGGAAACCGAGACTCAAACAAAGGAACCGTCATTGATCCAAAATGGATCCAGGAAGGCCAAAATTTCAAAGTTCTTGGAATCAGACGAAACCAACACCATTGTGTAGGACTCGTCATGCCAATTCTGGCCATATATATTTTTTCCGAAAATGGACACCATATGTGAAAGTTATCGCGTTCTGAAATTTTTCCCAAACAAAGAAAAAATCAAAGGTCAAAGTCAAAGGTTGTACAATTGATGTGAAAGATGAGATCAACAGTATGTCACGATGACACGTGTCAGTCATTTTTGGCATTTTCAGGTAGAGTTGGCATGGTATATAAGTGACACGTGGCACTGTATGGAAGTGACATGTGGCATTGTAAAATGTGACACATGGAAATGTAAGGACAATTACATGGGACTGTATGGGCACTGATGTGACACTATACGGACGCTGACATTGCACTGTACGGATGATGATGTGGCACTATATGGATGATGATGTGGCACTGTACAGATGATGACATGGCACTGTACGGATGATGATGTGGCATTGCATGGATGATGACATGGCAACTGACTAGGTAGGATGATGTGGCAGTACGAATGCTGACATGGCGGTTGACTGGGCAGGCTGATGTGGAGGTTGACTGGGCAGGCTGATGTGGTGGTTGACTGGGCACTCTGATGTGGCTCAGGCCAATGAAGAGGTCACACATGGCCCAATGACGAGGTGCCATGTGGCACCTTATGGAATGTCAAAGTGGTTTGGCGGTTACCACCAAATCTGGCGAGAATCCTCCAAATCTGGAGAAATCCCTCTAAGTTTGGTCAATTGTCGCTAAGTTTGTCTAACTGTCGTGAAATTTGGCTTATTGATCCAGGCACATAAATCGAGAAAAATAATTTTTTGACAAGTAGTTTGAGACTGTACGGATCTGACAGGGTGCAACATTGGGATTCATGCCGAGGGGAGGTCTCGAGGGCCTATTCAGAAGTAGGTCGACTTTATACTAAAAAGTTGCATAATTTTGAGGGGAGTCCAAATATGGCTTCTATTTTTTCATCTGAGTAGACAAATGGAAAAGTTCCTCCAGAGCCCAAGATGTCGAGTCGAGCATAGTCGATTTCATACTCAAAAGTCTCAGAATTACTTGTTGCAACCATTGGTGATGTATGTTTCTGTCCAGAAGTTGCAGATCCAAAAGTTGGTTTCATGAGCTGTTATGTAATCCTTTCTTGGTATTATTTTTAAGCATTCAAGATTAATAAGAAGCCTCACACTGAAGACAAAGGCCTAGAGACATAGGCAAATTTGTACCGAACTCCGTGAACAATCTTTGGCATTATAGTTTGTTGTTCTTGATGTTTACTTTCTATTCTGCATCCTTTATGATGGATACAACATTCATTCACAAAAATCTTCTTCTTCTCTTAATTCCTAAATGGTAAATCAACTCATGCATAAACTTAACCATAGTCTTTAAAAGATCAATTTCAGATCAAGAGGTATCCGAGCAGGTTGACAATTGGTTGTTTGAGTTTGCATGATTACTAGGGAAAAGCTAAGTTGTGGTGAATGAGAGATTGTAGAAGGGGATCATGAGATTGGATCAAGAAAGAGGACATATCAAAGTGAGAAGATGGCATCAAAAGAAGGAATTTCTCAAAATGAAAGAGAGTTTGAAAGAAATTTCTTTTCCATGTCAGAGATGGTAAAAGTATTGTATGATGATTACTTGGAACATAAGAGATCGGTTCAAAGGGAATATTCAAAGAAATCCAAAAGTAAAGAAGGAGAGGACCCTCCTTCATCTCCATCTTCTTCTTCTTGAAGTACAAGTTTGGATACTACTTCTTCAAGAAAACATTCTCATAAATATAAGCTTGATATGCCATTACTTAAACTTGATGTAAAATTTGTTTTGCCTGTGTATGATGGCGAAGTTAATGCTGAGAAACGTGATAACTGGGTTAGACAGATGGAGGTATACTTTAATGTGTAGCAAATCAAAGATGACACAACCAAAATCAGATTGGCATCGCTTCGTCTTGAAGGCACAACTCTCATCCGGTGGCAAAGTAAAATGCAACATGAAACTCAACAAGTTGGTAATATTTTTCCATCATGGCATGATTTTATTTCCGCACTTAGAAAACAATTCTATCCATTGGGATATAAGGAAAATGATTTAATTGAATAGAAAAGTCTTAAGTTAAGAAAAGGAAAGTCGGTGCAGGAATATACATATGAATTTTGTTAGATGGCTTTGATGTTAGATGTTCCATTAACTACACAAGAAACTCTTATGAAATATATAGGAGGTTTGCCTTCTTATATTCATAATACTGTGTTTATGTTTGGACCTACTAATCTTGATGAGGTTTCTATTCAAGCAACATATATTGAAGTAGGAAAAAATGGAGTTACTGTATGAGGGGAATCATCTTCAAAGAAGGATGGAAAATGAAAAGGGAATTGGAAGAAATCAAATCAGCGACAATGAAGGAAGAGAAGCAATCTTGCAAGCATTGCAAGAAAGAAGGGCACAATGATGAGCATTGGTGGCAATTGCACCCAGAGAAGAGACTGAAGTGGTTCAAAGAGAGGAAAGGGAGGAAAAAAGTTGCAACAACAACATGACCAACAGACTTGGGATCGGATTTAGGTGATGAGTCTAAGATTACAATAGTTGGTTTGACAGGTAAAATTGGTGATGGTTTTGATTCAAGAAGTAAATTTTTTCATATAAGGGTCATATTGAAACATACTAAGATCAATACATTGATAGATAGCGGATCTCAATCTAACTTAATTTCAGAAGAAGTGGTTAAGAAATTGGGATTAAACACCAAGATGAATCACAAGCCCTATTCACTAAATTAGATAAGCAAATATCATAAATTGCCCATAACAAAGCAATGTATCATAAAGTTTGAAATTACATATAAGTACGTGGATGAAGTAATCTGTGATGTGGTGTCACTAGAAACATGTGGAATGGTCTTAGGCAACCCTTATTTATATGATCGCAAAGCAATCTTCTACATGGAACATAATCAATATCACTTAATTGAAGAAGGGACAAAATATGTTGTACATGCTCATCATATTAAAGAAAACCAATCTCTTCTAACAATGGAACAATTAAAGAAGGCAACTTATGCAAGCAATACACCTAGAATTGTGCCAAGTAAAGCAGTTGATCTTAAGCATGAACATGAGATGATTGTAGGATGGGAGTTCAATCATACTTTGCCTCAAGATAAGTTAATGTCGTGCAAGTCAGTCAAACATATTGGTTCATTTTCAGTCATATTTCCGATGTTGTTGTTGCTAATGTTTTCTACATGGATGGTAGTGAATTCAGTAAGATGTGAACGAGTTCAAATGGCTAACAATATGCTTTCAGTTGTCATGGTTATTATGCAGTTGATTATGATGCGACAAGTGCACAGGACATAGTTTAAAGACAAAGGACAAGTGGGGAGGCCTATCCCACACTTGATTACTAGTTAATACCCTTTTGGAGGACCAAAAGGTCTTAGTGGGGAGAAATGATCCAAAATAGATCCAGGAAGGCCAAAATTTCAAATTTCTTAGAATCAGACGAAACCAAAGCCATTGCACAGGGCTCATCGTTCTGATTCCGACCATACATATTTTTTTCTTCTAAAAATGGACATCATATGCGAAATTTATCGCATTCTAAACTTTTTCCCAAGTAGGACTAAAGTCAAAGGTCAAAGTCAATTGGTCATAGGCCGTACAACTGATGTGGTAGATGACGTCAGCAGTACGTCACGATGACATCAACATGATGTCAGTAGGGTGACGTAGCAGCACCAGGAGATGACTTGTGTGAGTCATTTTTGGAAATTTCGGGTTGAGTTGGCAAGGTACAGAAGTAACACATTACAAAGGTGACACATGGAACTGTACGGACGATGATGTGGCACTGTATGGATGTTGATGTGGCACTATACAGACATTGATGTGGCACTGTACGAATGATGATGTGGCACTGTATGGACGATGACGTTGCACTATACGAATGATGAAGTGGCACTGTACAGACGATGACATGGAACTTTACGAATGATGATGTGGTATATGAATGGGCAGGTTGACGTGACAGTATGGATGCTAACGTGGCGGTTAACTAGTTAGGCTAACATGGCTCGGGCCAATGACGAGGTGACACGTGGCCCAAAGAGGAGGCACCACGTGGCACCTTATGGAAAGTCAAAGTGGTTTGGAAGTTCCACCAAATCTAGAGGTTACCACCAAATCTAGCGAGAATCCTCCAAATCTGGCGAGAATCCTCCAAATCTGACGAAATCCCTCTAAGTTTGGCTAATTGTCGCTAAGTTTGACTAACTGTCTCTAAATTTGGTGGAGTCTTGCTTATTTATCCAGGCACACAAATCGAGAAAAAAGTGTTTTTGGCACACAATTCAAGACTGTACGGATCTGATAGAGTGCATCACTGGGATTTAGGCCAAGGGGACGTCCCGAGGGCCTATTTAGAAGTAGCTCGAATTTATTCTGAAAAGTTACAGAATTTTGAGGGGAGTCTGAATATGGCTTCTGTTTTTGCATCCAAGTAGTCGAAGGGAAAAATGCCTCTAGAGCCTAATATGTTGAGCTAAGAATAACCAATTTCATACTCAAAGGTCTCAGAATTACCTGTTGCAACCATTGGTGATGTTTGTTTCTATCTAGAAGTTGTAGATCTAAAAGATGGTTTCAGGAGTTGTTATGTAACCTTTCTTGGTATTGTTTTTAAGCATTAAGGATTAATAAGAAGCCTCCCACTGAAGAGAAAGGACCAGAGACATTGGAAAATTTGTGCCAAACTCCGTTAACAACCTTTGGCATTATGGTTTGTTGTTCTTGATGTTTACTTTCTGTTATGCATCCTTTATGATGGCTACAACATTCATTCACTAAAATATTCTTCTTCTCTTAATTGCTAAATGGTAAATCAACTCATGCATAAAATTAACCATAGTCTTTAAAAGATCAATTTTGGATCAGTCATCTCCATTGGATTCCTGGGATAGGATTTCATCTATAACACCCCTCACTCACGGGTCTCATGCCTCGAAAGTTGTTTTTTTAATCGATTTGGAGAACTGGGGTTTTTCTTAGTAAGAAGCAATGCAACATTTGGATTTAGGGGTCTGATATATGAAACCATGCCTCGTGAGTAGATGGACAATGTTGTCACCTAGCCCATGCCTAAACAAGCTTACAACATCTAACATAACTCAAAAATGTTGCTTCGTTAGGTTTTTATGCCCTGAGGAGGAATTGGCCAAGAGTCTCTGAAATGGTTTGGGATGTGACTTGCAACTGGGCATAAAAAGAAAATCGAGACTCAGATTGAGGAATCGTCGACTCTGATGGATTAATGGGATATCATTTTAGCTAAAGCACCCCTCACTCTCGAGTGCCATGCCTCAAAAGTTGCTTTACTCATTGAATTCAAGACTTATTTTTTGCTCAGTTTGAAGCAATGAAGCATTTGGATTAAGGGGTCCAATTTATGAAACCATCCCTCGTGAGCGGATCGATAATGTGGCCACCCAGTCCATGATTAAACAATATTGCAACATCTCACAGAACTCAGAAAAGATGCTCGGTTAGGTTTTTATGCCCCGAGGAGGAATTGACCAAGAG
This sequence comes from Picea sitchensis, assembly GCA_010110895.2. NCBI lineage: Eukaryota > Viridiplantae > Streptophyta > Pinopsida > Pinales > Pinaceae > Picea > Picea sitchensis. Next base: position 818,908 of record SNQJ01S0002380.1, read on the forward strand.
TCCTTGAAATGGTTTGGGATGCGACTTGCAACTCAACACATAATGAAAATCGAGACTCATATTGAGGAACCATTGTCTCCATTAGATTCCTGGCATAGGATTTCAGCTAGAGAACCCCTCACTCCCGGGTCCCATGCCTCAAAAGTTGTTTTTTTCATGGATTTGAAGAAGTAGGGTTTTTCTTAGTAAGAAGTAATGCAACATTTGGATTTAGGGGTCCAATTTATGAAACCATGCCTCGAGAGTAGATGGAAAATGTGGTTACCTAGTACATGCCTAAAAAATCTTGCAACATCTCACGAAACTCAAAAGTGCTACTCCGTTAGGTTTTTATGCCCAGAGGAGGAATTGGCCAAGAGGCCCCAAAATGGTTTGCGAAGTGACTTGCAATTGGGAATATAACAAAAATCAAGACTTAGATTGAGGAATCGTCATCTCCATTGGATTCCTGGCATAATATTTCAGCTAGATCACCCCCTCACTCCTGGGTCCCATGCCTCAGAAGTTATTTTTTTTTATCGATTTGGAGAACTAGGGTTTTGCTCAGTAGGAAGCAATGCAACATTTGGATTTAGGGGTCCAATTTATGAAACCATGCCTCGGGAGCAGATGGACAACGTGGTCACCTAGTCCATGCCTAAACAAGCTTGCAACATCTCATGAAACTCAAAAATGCTACTCCGTTAGGTTTTTATGCTATGAGGAGGAATTTGCCAAGAGTCCCCGAAATGGTTTGGGATGTGACTTGCAACTGGGCATATAAAGAAAATCGAGACTTAGATTGAGGAACCGTCATCTCAATTGGATTCCTAGCATATGATTTCAACTAGATCAACCCTCACTCCCAGGTCCAATGCCTCAGAAGTTGTTTTCTTCATCGATTTTGAGAACTATGGTTTTGTTTAGTAGGAAGCAATGCAACATTTGGATTTAGGGGTCCAATTTATGAAACCATGCATCGGGAGTGGATGGACAATGTGCTCACCTAGTCCATGCCTAAATAAGCTTACAACATCTCATGGAACTTAAAAATGTTGCTTCGTTAGGTTTTTATGCCCTTAGGAGGAATTGGCCAAGAGTGCCTGAAATGGTTTGGGATGCGACTTGCAACTAGGCATAAAACGAAAACCAAGACTCATATTGAGGAACCATCGACTCCGATAGATTACTGGGACATTATTTCAGCTAGATCACTCCTCACTCCCAGGTGCCATGCCTAAGAAGTTGCTTTACTCATTGATTTCGAGAACTAGTGTTTTGCTTAGTTTGAAGCAATGCAACATTTGGATTAAGGAGTACAATTTATGAAATCATCCCTCATGAGCAGATGGATAATGTGTTCACGTAGTCCATGCCTAAACAAGATTACAATATCTCACGGAACTCAAAAATGCTACTTCGTTAGGTTTTTATGACCTGAGGAGGAATTAGCCAAGAGTCCCTAAAATGGTTTGTGATGCGACTTGAAACTCGACATATCACAAAAATCGAGACTAGGATTGAGGAACTGTCATCTCTATTGGATTCCTGGCATAGGATTTTAGCTAGATCACCCCTCAGTCCTGGGTCCAATGCCTCATAATTTTTTTGTTTCATTGATTTTGAGAACTAGGGTTTTTCTCAGTAAGAAGCAATGCAACATTTGGATTTAGGGGTCCAATTTATGAAACCATACCTCAGAAGCGGATGGAAAATGTGGTAACCTAGTTCATGCCTAAAAAATATTGTAACATCTCACGAAACTCAAAAATGCTGCTCCGTTAGGTTTTTATGCCCTTGGGAGGAATTGGCCAAGAGTCCCTCAAATGGTTTGGGATGCGACTTGCAACTGGGCATAAAATGAAGCCTAGACTAGGATTGAGGAACTGTTGACTCCGATGGATTACTTGGATGGGATTTCAACTAGATCACCCCTCACTTCCAAGTGCCATGCCTCAAAAGTTGCTTTACTCATTTATTTCGAGAACTAGTGTTTTCCTCAGTTTGAAGCAATGCAACATTTGGATTAAGGGGTCCAATTTATGTAAATGTCCCTCGGGAGAATATGGATAATGTGGTCATCTATTCCATGCCTAAGGAAGCTTGTGACATCTCACAAAATTGAAAAATGTTGCTCCATTAGGCTTTTATGTCCTGAGGAGGAATTGGCCAAGAGTCCCCGAAATGGTTTGGGATGCGATTTGAAACTGGGAATATAAAAAAAAACCAAGACTCAGATTAAGGAACCGTCATCTCCATTGGATTCCTGGCATAGGATTTCAGCTAGAGCACCCCTCACTCCTGGGTCCAATCCCTCAGAAGTTGTTTTTTTCATCGATTTTGAGAACTAGGGTTTTGCTCAGTAAGAAGCCATGCGACATTTGGATTTAGGGGTCCAATTTATGAAACCATGCCTCTGGAGTGGATGGACAATGTGGTCACCTAGTCCATGCCTAAACAAGCTTGCAACATCTCATGGAACTAAAAAATGCTGCTTTGTTAGGTTTTTATGCCTTGAAGAGGAATTGGCCAAGAGTCCCCAAAATGGTTTGGGATGTGACTTGAAATCGGGCATATAATGAAAAATGGGTCTTGGATTGGGGAACCGTCATCTCTGTTGGATTCCTGGGATAGGATTTCAGCTAGATCACCCCTCACTCCTGGGTCCCATGCCTCAGAAGTTGTTTTTTTCATCGATTTGGAGAACTAGGGTTTTTCTTAGTAAGAAGCAATGAAACATTTGGATTTAAGGGTCCAATTTATGAAACCATGCCTCGGGAGCGGATGGACGATGTGGTCACCTAGTCCATGCCTAAACAATCTTGCATAATCACAGGGAACTCAAAAATGCTGCTCCGTTAGGTTTTTATTCCCTGAGGAGGAATTGGCCAAGAGTCTTTGAAATGGTTTGGGATGGGACTTGCAACTGGGCATAAAACGAAAATCGAGACTCAGATTGAGGAACCATTGAATCCGATGGATTATTAGAATAAGATTTCAATTAGAGCACCCCTTTTGTCCTGGGTGCCATGCCTCAAAACTTACTTTACTCATTAATTTCGAGAACTAGTGTTTTGCTCAGTTTGAAGCAATGCAACATTTGGATTAAGGGTTCCAATTTATGAAACTATCCCTCAGAAGTGGATGGATAATGTGGTCACCTATTCCATGCCTAAAAAATCTTACAACATCTCACAGAACTCAAAAATGTTTCTCTATTAAGCTTTTATGCTCTGAGGAGGCATTGGCCAAGAGTCCTTGAAATGGTTTGGGATGCGACTTGCAAATGGGCATATAAAGAAAACAGAGACTCGGTTTGAGGAACTGTCATCTTTGTTGGATTCATGGAATAAGATTTTAGCTAGAGCACCCCTCACTCCTAGGTTCAATCCTTCAAAATTTGTTTTTTTCATCGATTTTGAGAACTAGGGTTTTTCTTAGTAAGAAGCAATGAAACATTTGGATTTAGGGGTCCAATTTATGAAACCATGCCTCAGGAGTGGATGGAAAATGTGATCACCTATTCCATGCCTAAAAAATCTTGCAACATGTCACGTAACTCAAAAATGCTGCTTCGTTAGTTTTTATGCCATACAGAGGAATTGGCCAAGAGTCCCTGAAATGGTTTGGGATGCGACTTGCAACTGGGCATAAAATGATTATCGAGACTCAGATTGAGGAACCATTGACTCTGGATTACTGGGATAAGATTTCAGCTAGAGCACCCCTCGCTCCTAGGTTCCATGCCTTAGAATTTGCTTTACATTGATAATGAGAACTAGTGTTTTGCTTAATTTGACGCAATGAAACATTTGGATTAAGGGGTCCAATATGAAACCATCCCTCAGGAGTAGATGGATAATGTGGTCACCTAGTCCATACCTAAAAAAGCTTTCAACATCTCATGAAACTAAAAAATGTTGCTCTGTTAGGTTTTTATGCCTTGAGGAGGAATTGACCAAGAGTCCCCGAAATGGTTTGGGATGCGACTTGCAACTGAGCATAGAACAAAAAATGAGACTCGGATTGAGGAACCTTCGTGTCTGTTGGATTCCTGGCATAAGATTTCAACAAGATCACCCCTCATTCTCGGGTCCAAAAAATGTTGCTCCGTTAGGTTTTTATGCCTTGTGGAGGAATTGGCCAAGAGTCCCCGTAATGGTTTGGGATGCGACTTGCAACTGGGCATATAAAAAAAACTGAGACTTAGATTGAGGAACCACCATCTTCGATGGATTCCTAGCATAGGATTTCACCTAGATCACCCCTCATTCCTCAAAAGTTCTTTTTTTCGTCGATTTTGAGAACTAGGGTTTTGCCCAGCAAGAAGCAATGCAACATTTGGTTTTAGGGGTCCAATTTATGAAACCATGCCTCGGGAGAAGATGGACAATGTGGTCATGTAGTCCATGCCTAAACAAGCTTACAACATCTCACATAACTCAAAAATGCTGTTCTGTTAGGTTTTTATGCCCTGAGGAGGAATTGGCTAAGAGTCCCTGAAATGGTTTGGGATGCGACTTGCAACTTGGCATAAAACAAAAACCAAGACTCGGATTGAGGAACCTGTTAACACTCTGTAATTTCCAAGGCTGAGAAAGAAATGAACATAGGTAACTATTTCAACCACTTTGGAGTCTAGGATCTATCCCTCCTAGACTCAGAGAGAGATCTCTCTGTAAGATTTAGGTTTGTTTGCTGGGAATGTTAGGCTAGTTATGACAGTACAAGGTTTGGTTTTTGAAATTTTTGGTTGGAACAGTAAGGGAAGGCCATTGGGAAATGAAGTCAAAGAGGCCTGAGTGATCAATCAAGACAACTTCTACAAGAAACCTTACAGGGCAGGATATGCACCTATGTTGTATTCTTAATATTGATGAGTGATTTGAAAAGAAAGGTGAAGGGATCGGATTATACCAGAGCAATTAAGAAGTCTGGAACTAACCCTCAAGCAGAAAACATTGAAATTATCCAAAGCTAGGAACAAAGTGTACATCAAAAGAAATTATGTTCTTCAATCTTCTATTGAATAATTCAGATTGGAAACACATAAAATTATAATAGAGAAAGGAAAAACATAAACAAAGGCAGGTGTACTTCACCAACATAAATGACAGAAGAATCCTGTAAATGCCTCAATTGTATTACTGAGGTTTGAAAAAGGGAGACTCCGTGAGCTCCTCTACAATATTAGTTCCATCCTTCAAAAAGGTCCCAACCCCTATGCCTTATTGCATTCTATCTTTTATAATATCTCATTACATTCATATCCTCCATAATAGGGGATCAAATCCCTTCTTTTACTGTCTCTAGCTTTTTATCGAAAATACCTACTTAATGATCCATGAAAATAGGGATTTGATATAATCTAACATCATATGATATGGACTGAGTTTATAACACTATCTTTGATTTTTACCACTGAAAGGGTAAAAAGTCACTATTTACAAAATTATTACAAAATATTTAAAATATAAAACAAGTCAACATGTCTTCATTTCATTTCTCTTTCAAAACATGATATGTGAAAGTCCAAAAGTTGCAAAATATGAGCCTATCTCACAGATCCAATTCCTTGAGTGCTTCCTTCATGAGAATTTCCAACTTTGTAACAAGAATTGATTGTTGGGATGAAACTGTTGGAGTAGTCTCTAACTCTGAACTCTCAGTGTCTGAATAAGGAAAATCCAAAACCTGATTCCCTTTGTGCTTCACTGTACTTTCAATATTATTCTCTGCTTGTTCAAGGAGTGGAGGCTCTTGAGAAAACACATATGACATTGATCATGGGTGAACACCAATGTCTATAGGCACCTGCACATGTCTTCTAGATTTTAACTTCATTCTTTTGCTAATAATCTCACTGTCAAGCTCTTGAAATTCTTCAAGGTCTTCTCTTATAGGTTTTGGTTCTTTGATTTTATCCTCCTTCACGACCTTCTTAGATGCCACAAACTTTGGCTCTAAGATTTTATCCTCCTTCATGACCTTCTTGTGCTTCTTATATGACACATGCTTTGGCTCTAATATTTTATCCTCCTTCACGACCTTCTTGTGCTTCTTAGATGCCACAAGATTTTCTGGGGGTGAATCTATAATATTAATAGTATGATCCTTCAGTGATGGATTTAAAATCATTTTATGCTCAAGTCTTAACTTGTTAGTTGGCCTAGTCCCTTGTCTCCTCTGATAACCTATTATTTGTTCCTTCCTTTCATCTCTTTTCTTGTTTCTGGTTATCCTAGACATTTCTCCATAGTCATCTATCTCTGGTATTGATTCTGTGGGTTTCTTATTAGTCCCCTCATCATCAGGGTTTAGCTCAGGTGCTGGAGAAAATGTCTTTATTTCTGCAGTAATCGAGATTGTAGGAGTAACCTCTTCTTTTTTCTGTACATGATGTTTCTTGCCTTTTATTCTAATCACTCTCTTCTTCTTAACAAGAATTGAAGGTTCTGTTGGTGTGGTTTTAGTACTCTTCAATATTTCTTCTTGCTTTCATTTATTGAAGCGAGTACACACTGATCTTGAGGGAGTAACAAGTTCTTGAAGTTCCTTCAATTTATCAAACTCCCTTTTTGAATTTGAAGCATTGGGAGTATGAGTCTCATCCTACTGTTCATTGTCTGATTTATTCAGATATGATGTCTGAGCCCGTGAGCCTTCTTCTTGGGACATTTGAGTTTTGGCTAAGAAATTCTCTACCTTATTTGAAACCCTATTCCTTTTCCTAGTTTTCTTCTGCTGCTTAACCGAAGGTGTGGTTTCAAAACCTCCCTCGAATATAAATTGTTCCCAAGTCCTGGCAGTTTTCTTTAAATCATGAAGAATCAACCACTTAATCAAACCTTGATGGTAAAAGATATCTTCTAATGGAATCGATTTATCTGATTTGGTTTGTATTTTGGTTTCCATTTTAGATAGAATCCTTATAAAATAATAAGGGACATTCATACATTTTCCAATCAGGTGGAATAAGAATATGAGATGGTATAGGTAAAACCTAGAATATCGCCCATCTCCTGTAAAATGTTGTTAAATTAACGACATGTGATTTGACTATTCAACATTTAATATGCACAAGGCATGCCATGGCTCCAAGAAGGATTTTGGTATTCATATTTCAAAAACTGGTTACAATCCCCAACAATGAACTGGTTCTTGAACTAGTGCTCCCCATCCAGAGGTAGAGCACACACATCGGCTATAGACTACTCTTTAACTTCAAAATTCATGTCTCCTACTGTAACAATTGTGCCATTAAAAGACTGAGAGAATGAAAGAGCCACACCTGAATGATAACCATTCGTAAGCCTGTGCACATATTCAAACCATCCAACACGCTTGAAAGGTTTCTCAAATTTTGGGTATTCAACAATAAATTCAGGCCACTGGTCCTCTCCCTGACATAGTTTTCCTCCTTTGTGCTTGTTTGAAGAAGTCATGACGAACAAAAGAGAATCAAAACATGGTCTACCATGCCAGACATGATCAAACACAGAGCATTCACAACAAAATTAGGGTTATTTGTGAAATTACCAAAGATCAATATACAATTACCAACATCCGCCTTAGAGCTAAAATGATACTAAATACATGTAGATCATCTAACCCAGTTAACACTTGATTTGGCAATGATGATCTGATAAGATGACCAAAATCCGGTGACCCACTCATTCAATTGTGATGGATGAATGATGAAATGACATGTCAAGAACCCTTAACATGTGTCCGTACTTTCCAACAATGAATCCCATTTGAATCGGAGGTGGTCAACTTTGATGGTACGAGCACTTTCAAAATTTCCCACTCACTCATTTCACAACACATGAAACAAGGAATTATGACCAAAAACTATGAAAAATATTTTGCAGAGCATATAACAGGTAAAAAGTGGGCAAAAGCTGTGGAATGTGCAGGGATAACTGGTAGAAGGTGAGGAGTTAGGTTGCCGATAAGATTTGTGTGATGCTTATGCGCTGCACGACAAAGAGATTTGTCATTTTCACTTTTTTAATATGCGCCACAAAGAAAAAAAATGATTTTTGATCTTTTTGGAAATAATTTCCAACATGAAACATTATTTTCAGCCCCAAAACCACTGAAAAATGAATATCAATCAACATAAAGAGTTACCTTATAAAAATTATAGGACCCTAACATAGGCTCCAGATGGGGATGGCAGATCCCGAGGAGGTGTCAAGAATCTCAGATCTCCGAATTAGCAGATCAATTAATTTTCCATTGGGATGTTCCCAAAATTGAAGACTGCAACTTTCTTTGACCTGTGACCTTAAACTGAAACCAATGCAAACTGAAAGTTAAAACTAAAAACTAATAGCTGCTAAAAATTTAAAAGCATACGAGCTGAAGTCTAAAGCTGAAACTGACAACAATGCTTGATCTTGAAGCTTATTTATATACAAACGATCCTACCCTACTTGTTGAAAACCAGCTTTGAATCAAGTGATCTCAAACTTCCAGTAAATCCAATAAAGCAAATGGCGTCTTAGCTGCTGCTCGCTTTTAGCTCCTCTGAGTAAAAAGAAAAACTGAAAATATGGCAATTTATACCGCCATCTGAAACTATCCCCATAGTTTATGAACATTTCAAAACTCATCTTCATGGTAAATTCTAACAGGATTGCAAAAGGACCCTCAATGATATGAAAAAACATTGTTTGTTTATCAACAAAAATATTTTCTTGATCCATGGTTGTTTTCTGTTCTATGTTTTTAAGCAGAATCTTGTCACATGAACAATCAACCATTTGCTTGATATTTTCCTCAATCTTGACATCAAAAGGCAGTTGAAAAGGATTTTCAAAGGACAAACTTTGACAAGGAAAACCTTGGGACTGAATTTGATCCTTTAAGGTCTCAAGATCATTCTCAAGTTTTTCAACAAACTCTTCTAAGAAACTGAGCTTATCTTTAGAAGAAAATTTACATGACTTCAAATACATGGGTAAAAAATTTGAGAAATCCTCTTCGATTTGATCATCATCAAACATGTCAAAATATTCTTTAAAACCCTCAATAGAAACATAATCTGCTACTAATTCTAGTTTTTCCATCCATGTTTCCAAGAATACAACCCAAAAACTTGATATAGACCTTATGGATTTAGGGGGTAAACTATCAACCCAACTTCTACACTTCCCTGAGAGTGAATCATAAAGTAATATGATGAAGACATCTTCATGCTTGACTCTAAGGAGTTTAGTAAAATCCCGGAAATTTGATATGTGCTCTAAAGTCAAGCCTAAATCCTCTCCATTAAATTTAGGACCATTGCTTAAATAATATGTATCCTTGGGTAAAGGATTAGGAAAACCATAAATCTGTGAAAAATCAAAGCTTGCATACCTCTAAATGATAGTATAACCACCTGAGTTCTTCATTATCCCAGTGGAGTCATCAGTTAATGCTTCAATAAATGAATCTTTCTGACAGTGGAATCACCTTCCAACTGATTTTATGATGTGTGGATTCACCATGTTGTTCTTTCATTTGGGTATAACTGAGAATGGAGTCACCAAGTGGATGATTTCAGCCTTCCTATGTCTGATCACTATCCACCATTAGTAATCAGATCTGAAACTTGATACTTTTTTCTGGAAAAACTGAAACTTTTCTTTCCCCGGTATGTTCGCCAAAAAGTTAACACTATGTAATTTCCAAGGTTGAGAAATAAATTAAAAGAGGTAACTATTTCAACCACTTTGGAATCTAGGATCTAGCCCTCGTAGACTCAGAGAGGGATCTCTCTGTAATATTTAGCTTTGGTTGCTGGGAATGTTAGGCTAGTTATGACAATACAAGGTTTGGTTTTTGAAATGTTTGGTTGGAACAATAAGGGAAGGCAATTGGGAAATGGAATCAAAGAGGCCCGGGTGATCAATCAAGGCAAGTTCTACAAGAAACATTACATGGCAGAATAGGCACCTATGTTGGATTCTTAAAATTGATGAGTGATTTGAAAATAAATGTGAAGGGATCAAATTATACCAAAGCAATTAAGAATTCTGGAACTAACCCTCAAGAAAAAAACATTGAAATTATCCAAAGCCAGGAACATAGTGTACATCAAAACAAATTATGTTCTTCAATCTTCTATTGAATGATTCGGATTTGAAACACATAAAATTATAACAGAGAAAGGAAAAACATAAACAAAGGTAGATGTAGTTCACCAACATAAATGACACAATAATCCTGTAAATGCCTCAACTGCATTACTGAAGTTTGAAAAAGGGAGAATATGTGATATCCTATACAATATTAGTTCTATCCTTCAAAAAGTTCCCAACCCCTATGCCTTATTGCATTCTATCTTTTATAATATATCATTACATTCAGATCCTACAGAATAGGGGATCGAATCACTTCTTTTAATGTCTCTAGCTATTTCTGGAAAATACCTACTTAATGATCCATCAAAACATGGATTTGATCTAATCTAAAATCATGCGATATGGAATGAGTTTATAACACTATCTTTGATTTTTACCACTGAAAGGGTAAAAATCACTAATTACAAAATTATTACAAAATATTTAAAACCTAAAACAAGTCAACATGTCTTCATTTCATTTCTGTTTCAAAATATGATATGTCAAAGTCCAAAAGTTGCAAAATATGAGCCTCGCTCACATATCCAAGTCCTTGAGTGATTCCTTCATGAGAATGTCCAACTTTGTAACATGAATTGATTTCTAGGTTGAAACTATTGGAGTAGTCTTTGACTCTGAACTCTCAGTGTCTGAATAAGGAAAATTCAAAACCTGCTTCCCTTTGTGCTTCACTGTACTTTCAATATTATTCTCTGCTTGTTCAAGGACTGGAGGCTCTTGAGAAAACACATATGACACTGATCTTGGGTGAACACCAATGTCTATAGGCACCTACAGAGGTCTTCTAGGTTTTAACTTCATTCTTTTGCTAATAATCTCACTGTCAAGCTCTTGAAATTCTTCAGGGTCTTCTCTTATAGGTTTTGGTTCTTTGATTTTATCCTCCTTCAAGACCTTCTTGTGCTTCTTAGATGCCACATGATTTGGCTCTAATATTTTATCCTCCTTCATGACCTTCTCGTGCTTCTTAGATGCCATAGGATTTTCTGGGGGTGAATATGTAATATTAATAATATTATCCTTCAGTGATGGATTTAAAATCATTTTATGCTTAAGTCTTAACTTATTAGTTTACCTAGTCCTTGGTCTCCTATGATAACCTGTTATTTGTTCCTTCCTTTCATCTCTTTTCTTGTTTTAAGTTATCCTAAACATTTCTCCATCTCCATATATCTCTGGTATTGATTCTATGGTTTTCTTATTAGTCCCCTCATCATCATGGTTTATCTCAGGTGCTGGAGAAAATGTCTCTGTTTCTGTAGTAATCGAGATTGTAGGAGTAACCTCTTCTTTTTCCTATACATGATGTTTATTTCCTTTTATTCTAACCACCCTCTTCTTCTTAGAAGGAATTGAAGGTAATGTTGGTGTGGTTTGAGCACTCTTCAATATTTATTCTTGCTTTCATTTATTGGAGCGAGCACACACTAATCTTGAGGGAGTAACAGGTTCTCGAAGTTCCTTCAATTTATCAAACTCCCTTTTTGAATTTGAAGCATTGGGAGTATGAGTCTCATCCTATTGTTCATTGTCTGATTTATTCAGATATGATGTCTGAGACTGTGAGCCTTCTTCTTGGGACATTTGAGTTTTGGATAAGAAATTCTCTACCTTCTTTGAAACCCTATTCCTTTTCCTGGTTTTCTTCTGTTGCTTAACCGAAGGTGTGGTTTCAAAACCTCCCCAGAATATAAACTATTCCCAAGTCCTAGTAGTTTTTTTTAACTCATGAAGAATCAACAACTTGATGAAACCCTGATGGTACAAGCTATCTCCTAATGGACTCGATTTATCTGATTTGGTTTGTATTTTTCTTGCCATTTTAGATAGACTCCTTAGAAAATAATAAGGGGCATTCATACATTTTCCAATCAGGTGCAATAAGAATCTGAGATGGTATAGGTAAAACCTAGAATATCTCCTATCTCTTATAAAATGCCGTTGAATCAACAACAGGTGATTTGACCATTCAGGATTTAACATGCACATGGGAATTCCATGGCTCCAAGAAGGATTTTGGTATTCATCTTTCAAAAACTGGTTACAATCCCCAACAATGAATTGGTTCTTGAACCAACACTCCCCATCCAGAGGGAGACCACACTTATCGACTATAGACTGCTCTGTAACTTCAAAATTCAAGTCTCCTACTGTAACAATCGTGATATTAAAAGACTGAGTGAATGAAAGAGCCAAACATGAATGATAACCATTTGTAAGCCTGTGTACATATTCAAACCATCGAGCATGCTTGAAAGGTTTCCCAAATTCTGGGTATTCAACAATAACTTTAGGCCACAGGTCCTCTCTGTGACATAGTTTTCCTCCTCTATGGTTGTTTGAAGAAGTCGTGATGAACAACAAAGAATCAAAACATGGACTACCACACCAGACATGATCAAATGATAAGCATTCACAACAAAATTAGGGTGATTTGTGAAATTACGAAAGATCAATATACAATTACCAACATCTACCTCAAAGATAAAATGATACTAACTACATGCAGATCATCTAACCCAATTAACACTTGATTTGGAAATGCTGATTTGATAAGATGACCAAAATTCGGCTTCCCACTCATTCAATCATGATGGATGAATGATGAAATGACATGTCAATAACCTTTAACACGTGTCCCTGCATTCCAGCAATGAATCCCATCTGAATCAGAGATGGTCAGCTTTGATGGTACAAACACTTTCAAATTTCCCTTTCACTCATTTCACAACAACTGAAATAAAGAATTATGACCAAAAGCTGCAAAAATATTTCGCAGAGCATATAACAAGTAAAAAGTGGCCAAACGTTGCGGAATGTACAAGGATAACTGGTAGAAAGTGAGGAGTTAGGTGTCATGTAGGGAGAGGAGGAGTGTAGGTAGGAAAGGTGAGTGGTATTGAAACAGGTTAGGCAGATTTCAGAGGGGGGTATAAGAAGTAAGTGGAT
>SNQJ01S0002380.1:832013-866722 GCA_010110895.2 Picea sitchensis
CCGTTAAAGGTAGAAAGGTCGGGGGGGTGGGTGGGTGTGGAATTGATTATGAGCCATCGATCTAGGAAGGAAAGTTGATGACAATAATATTTGTGCGATGCTTATGCGCTCCACGACAAAGATATTTTGTCATTTTCACTTTTCTAATATGCGCCATGAAGCAAAAATTTTCTTTTTGATCTTTTTGGAAATAATTTCCAACATGAAATATTATTTTCAACCCCAAAACCACTGAAAAATGAATATCAATCAGGATAAAGAGTTACCCTATAAAAATTATAGGACCCNTAATATGCGCCATGAAGCAAAAATTTTCTTTTTGATCTTTTTGGAAATAATTTCCAACATGAAATATTATTTTCAACCCCAAAACCACTGAAAAATGAATATCAATCAGGATAAAGAGTTACCCTATAAAAATTATAGGACCCTAACATAACCGTCAACTACGATGGATTACTGAGATAAGATTTCAGCTAGAGAACCCCTCACTCCTGGGTGCCATGCATCAAAAGTTGCTTTACTCATTGATTTCAAGAACTAGTGTTTTGCTTAGCTTGAAGCAATGCAACATTTGGATTAAGGGGTCCAATTTATGAAACCATCCCTCGAGAGCGGATGGACAATGTGGTCACCTATTCCATGTTTAAACAAGCTTGCAAATCTCATGGAACTCAAAAATGCTTCTCTATTAGGATTTTATACCATGAAGAGGAATTGGCCAAGAGTCCCTGAAATGGTTTGGGATGCGACTTGCAACTAGGCATATAATGAAAAATGAGACTCCCGGGTCCAATCCCTTGAAAGTTGTTTTTTTCATCGATTTTGAGAACTAGGGTTTTGCTCAGTAAGAAGCAATGCAAATTTTGGATTTAGGGGTACAATTTATGAAAACATGCTTTGGGAGTGGATGCACTAAAAAATGCTTCTCCGTTAGGTTTTTATGCCCCGAGGAGGAATTGGCCAAGATTCCTCGAAATGGTTTGGGATTGGAATTGCAATTGGTCATATAATGAAAACTGAGACTCTGATTGAGGAACCATCATCTCTGTTGGATTCCTGCCATAGGATTTCAGCTAGATCACCCCTCACTCCTGGGTCCAATCCCTCATAAGTTGTTTTTTTCTTCGATTTGGAGAACTAGGGTTTTGCTCAGTAAGAAGCAATGCAACATTTGGATTTAGGGGTCCAATTTATGGAATCATGCCTTGAGAGCAGATGGACAATGTGGTCACCTATTTCATGCCTAAACAAGCTTGCAACATCTCATGGAACTAAAAAATGTTGCTCTGTTAAGTTTTTATGCCCTAAGGAAGAATTGGCCAAGAGTCCCTGAAATGGTTTGGGATGCGACTTGAAACTGGTCATAAAATGAAAACCAAAACTTGGATTAAGGAACCATTGACTCTAATGGATTACTGGGATAGGATTTCAGCTAGAGCACCCCTCACTCCCAGGTTCCATGCCTCAGAAGTTGTTTTACTCATTGATTTTGAGAACTAGTGTTTTGCTCAGTTTGAAGCAATGCACCATTTGGATTAAGGGGTCTTGTTTAAGAAACAGTCACTCGAGAGAGGATGGATAATGTGGTCACCTAGTCCATTTCTAGAGAATCATTCATCATCTCACATAACTCAAGAATGTTGCTCCATTAGGTTTTTATGCCCCGAGGAGGAATTGGCCAAGAGTCCTTGAAATGGTTTGGGATGCGACTTGCAACTAGGCATATAATGAGAACCATGACTCTGATTGAGGAACCGTCATCTCCGTTGGATTCTTGGCATAGGATTTCAGCTAGGACACCCCTCACTCTCGGGTCCAATCCCTCAAAATATTTCTTTTCATCGATTTTGAGAACTAGGGTTTTGCTCAGTTTGAAGCAATGCAACATTTGTGTTTCTTTTGTGAAATAAAGGTAGAGAGAAGTAGTGGGTCATGGACCATGATGAGAACCCTTTGGAATTCATCATTTTCTTCACTTTTCTTTTACTTTAGAAAGAGGAAGAATTCATCTATGTATGTGTTGATGGTGTTGATATTGCACCAAGTCTGCACTTCTTGCCAAATGTCCTTGGTAGTCAAGATATAATGCAATGGGTTTATCTCACAGGGTCTCAACTTTGAGAACATGTGACATAACACATGTTTGGTGACATGACATAGTACCAAATTATTTGGATGACATAATTATTTTTCTCACCATAGGTGTTGTGCTACAAGGGTACTTGACAACATAGAAGAAACAACTGGTTTTCTCTGTGACCAACTATTGGATAAACATGTCATTTGTACAAGCTCATGGTATATGGCATCCTTTGATGTTGCATCATGGATCATAAATTACTTATAATTTTATTGGAGATCCATCATGAAATACTTATAATATGCTCAATCTTGCAACATCTATCAAGGAACTAGGAAACCATCTTGTAGGGATAAAATGTTGTTACACCTGGTAGTTGTGCTACAACCATTAGAAAAATAGGTACTAACATTAACAACCCTAGGTGCTCAATTTAGATAACAACAATAACATAGATGCATGATGAAGAAATCTCAATAATACTCATTGTATATCCTATTGGAAATAACAATCTGAGGAACTTACACTCTCCAAACTAGGTCTAATATGTACATATAAACAACCTGTTCACTGTTTCTTATGGTGGGTCAAACCTATCTTCAGTTTACCTACCATATGTGTTGGTAAAGTGCATGATTAGGTGTCGGTTCATGGGACAGGATATGTTTATCTCAATTTTTATCCCATAGTTGGGAACTTCATTTGGGAAACAAGACATGATTGACTCAAGGGTGAGTCAAAAAGTGTGGAACAAGCTTGTTGGTCCCTTCATTTTGATGGAGTACATGTTGGTACATACTCAACATACAAATAAATTTGAGTTGCATCGCACATAATAAAGGTCGTAAATTCAATAAAGAGTATCATAGATGGTCGTAGCCATGAAACATGATTTTATGCATGAATTTAGATGGATAAAGAAGAAGAGTGGTGTAAGGTGGCTAAATATACTTGTGAGAGCTTATGAAAGTCGGTTATGATGCTCGGTTTGGATTTTATGCCCCCAAACCAAATTGGCCACATGTCCCTAAATGGCTTGAGGAGGAGAGTTGCAACTCACGATAAAACTCAAAACGAGACTTGGATGCACGAACCATCAGTTGCATTGGATTCAGAACACTGAGTTTCAGCTAGTGGGGCCTCTATGCTCTCATTCCGTTGACTAGAAAACCATTTATTGGAGTATCTTCGATGCTAGGGTTTTGGTCAATGAGGCATAGTGCAATTTTTGAAGATGAGGTCAATTTTCAAGAACACTTTGTTGGGCATTTTTGGCTAGTGTAATCGCTTGGTCCTTGGCCAAACATACTTGCATGAGCTCACACAACTCTATTATGCTGGTCGGTTTGGATTTTATGCCCCCATACCAAAATTGACCACATGTCCCTAAATGGCTTGAGGAGGCGAGTTGCAACTTGCAATAAAACTCAAACCAAGACTTAGATGCACGAACCGTCAGTTGCATTAGATTAAAAGCACCAAGTTTCAACAAGTGGTCCCCCTACGTTATCATTCTGTCGACCATAAAACCATTTGTTGGAGTATCTACGACACTAGGGTTTTGGTCAATGAGGCATATTGCAATTTCTAAAGATGAGGTCGATTTTCAAGAACACTCTGTCGGGCATTTTTGGCTAGTGTAGTCGCACAGGCCTTGGCCAAACAAACTTTTGGAAGCTTACATAACTCTATTATGCTGCTTGATTTGGATTTTATGCCCCTGGACCAAATTGGCCACATGTCCTTGAATGGATTGAGGAGGCGAGTGACAACTATTGATAAAACTGGCATGAATTTAGGTGGCTAAAGAAGTAGAGTGGTGTAAGGTTGCTAAATAGACTTGCAGGAGCTTATAGAAGTTTGTTATGCTACTCAGTTTGGATTTTATTCCCCCGAACCAAATTGGCCACATATCCTTGAATGAATTGAGGAGGCAAGTTGCAACTCGCTATAAAACTCAAACCGTCAGTTGTATTGGATTCATAACATTGGGTTTCAGCTAGTGGGGCCCCTACACTATCATTTCATTGACTGAACAACTATTTGTTGGAGTATCTCCGACATTAGGGTTTTGGTCAATGAGGCATAGTGCAATTTCTGAAGATGAGGTCGATTTTCAAGGACACTCTATCGGTCACTTTTGGCTATTGCAGCTACATGGGCCTTGTTCAAACAAACTCGTGGGATCTTACAAAACTTTGTTATGCTGCTCAGTTTGGATTTTATGCCCTTGGACAAAATTGGCCACATGTCCTTGAATGGCTTGAGGAGGCGAGTTGAAACTACCGATAAAACTTAAACTGAGACTCGGATGCATGAACCGTCAGATGCATTGGATCCAGAGAACCTGGTTTCAACTATTGGGGTCTTACACTATCATTATGTCGACCGAAAAACAATTTGTTGAAGTATCTCCAACAATAGGGTTTTGGTCAATGAGGCATAGTGCAATTTTTGAAGAGGATGTTGATTTTCAAGAACACTATGTCGGGTATTTTTTGCTAGTGTAGTCACGTGGTCCTTGACCAAACAGATTTGTGGGAGCTTACAGAAGTCCATTATGCTACTCGGTTTGGATTTTATGCCCCCAAACCAAATTGACCACATGTCCCTAAATAGCTTGAGGAGGCGAGTTGCAACTCGCGATAAAACTCAAACTGTGACTTAGATGCATGAACCGTCAGTTGCATTGTATTAAGAGCACCAATTTTCAGCTAGTGAGCCCCCTACACTATCATTCTGTCGATCAAAAAACCATTTGTTGGAGTATCTCTATCACTAGGGTTTTGGTCAATGAGACATAATGCAATTTCTGAAGATGAGGTCGATTTTCAAGAACACTCTGTCAGGCATTTTTTGCTAGTGTAGTAGCATGGGCCTTGGCTAAACAAACTTCCCAAGGGTATCATATTCATAAAAAACTGGAGAACTTTCCAATATTCCAAGATTCCAATATCAGAGTGATTCAAGAAATTGGTGCATAAGAGTCATTCACCACCCAACCATAGGAATCTAGAGTAGATTCCACCTCCAAGTTGGTCTTTGAGGCCATCAAGGTGCATAAATCGACTGCAGACTTACAACTTACTCAACCCAATGCATTGCTTTTGTGACAACCAATCTATTTACTATAGAGCCCTCTAGAAACCTCATTCAATCGACAATCAACCACTAATATCTCTTCCCACTGTTATACACAAAACAAAGAATGGTATTTATCTTCTCTACTTTAAGAGTTCCTTTCCCTCTAGTGCTCTAGTGTAGGCGTAAAGAGTCCAACTATTGTCTGCATTCTAGGAAAGCCTATTGGAGTAATGATTTGGCTCCAAATAAGTTAATGATCAAAAACATCAAGTGGATAATGGTTCTTTAATATTCCAGCCTATATGCTCACCTACAACCACCAATTCCCCTCCTAAGGTTTTCATATTCCTTCCTCGAGTGTTGGTTCATGTAATTTACATCTTTAGAATATGGGTATACTAATGCAACATGGGAATGGAGAGTATGATGGAGAGAATGTTGTGAATCACTAAATCCAATCCCATGAGTTAGGAGAATGAAATGAATGACTTTCATGTTTTTCCAAGATGCTTATATTTTTTTCTTGCAAGTTTCCCAAAATTTTAACTTATGTGAGTAGAATTTCCTTGACTGTATGGGTGAAAGCTATAGTTGGTGACTCGGTGACAGGGATGGAAAAGCAGTTGTGTTCCAGGGTCCACCTGTCCTAAACAGTTACACTAGCAATCAATCTTCCTCTCTGAACATTGGACATGTGAGTCAATAATGTACACATATTCCGCCTCCGGAAATGTACTTGCGTTTTCCCCTTAGGTCATTTGTACAAGTTCATGGTATATGACATCCTTTGATGTTGCATCATGGATCATAAATTACTTAGAATTTTATTGGAGAGCCATCATGAAATACTTATAATATGCTCAATCTTGCAACATCTATCAAGGAAGTAGGAAACCATCTTGTAGGGATGAAATGTTGTTACACCTGGTAGTTGTGCTACAACCATTAGGAAAATGGGTAGTAACATTAACAACCCTAGGCGCTCAATTTAGATAACAATAGTAACATAGATGCATGATGAAGAAATCTCAATAAGACTCTTAGTATCTCCTGTTGGAAATAACAATCCGAGGAACTTACACTGTCCAAACTAGGTCTAATATGTACATATCGACAACTCGTTACTATTTCTTATGGTCGGTCAAACCTATCTTCAGTTTACCTATCATATGTGCTGGTAAAGTGCATGATTAGGTGTTGGTTCATGGACCAGGATATGTTTATCTGAATGTTTATCCCATAGTTGGGAACATCATTTGGGAAATAAGACAGAATTGACTCAAGGGTGAGTCAACAAGTGTGGAACAAGCTTGTTGGCCCCTTCATTTTGATGGAGTACATGTTGGTACATACTCAACATACAAAGAAATTTGAGTTGCATCACACATAATAAAGACAATAAATTCAATAAAGAGTATCATAGATGGTTGTACCCATGAAACATGATTTTATGCATGAATTTAGGTGGATAAAGAAGAAGAGTGGTGTAAGGTGGGTAAATAGACTTGTGGGAGCTTACATAAGTCTGTTATGATCCTCACTTTGGATTTTATTCCCCTGAACCAAATTGGTCACATGTCCCTAAATGGCTTGAGGAGGCGATTTCAAACTCGTGATAAAACTCAAACCGAGACTTGGATGCATGAACCGTCAATTGCATAGGATTCAAAGCACTGGGTTTCAGCTAGTGGGGCCCCTATGCTATCATTCCGTCGACCGGAAAACCATTTGCGGGAGTATCTTCGACGCTAGGGTTTTGGTCAATGAGGCATAACGCAATTTCTGAAGTTGAGATCAATTTTCAAGAACACTCTGTCGGGAGTTTTTGGCTAGTGTAATCACGTGGGCCTTAGCCAAACAGTCTTGTAGGAGCTCACACAACTCAATTATGCTGGTCGGTTTGGATTTTATGCCCCTATACCAAATTGACCACATGTACCTAAATGACTTGAGGAGGCGAGTTGCAACTTGCGATAAAACTCAAACAAAGATTCAGATGCACGAACTGTCAGTTGCATTAGATTAAGAGCATCAGGTTTCAACAAGTGGGCCCCCTACGCTATCATTCTGTCGACCAAAAAACTATATGTTGGAGTATCTCCGACACTAGGGTTTTGGTCATTGAGGCATATTGCAATTTCTGAAGATGAGGTTGATTTTCAAGAACACTCTGTCAGACGTTTTTGGCTAGTGTAGTTGCATGGGCCTTGGCCAAACAGATTTGCAGGAGCTTACATAACTTTGTTATGCTGCTTGGTTTGGATTTTATGCCCCCATACCAAATTGGCTACATGTCCTTGAATGGATTAAGGAGGCGAGTGGAAACTATTGATAAAACTGGCATGAATTTAGGTGGCTAAAGAAGTAGAGTGGTTTAAGGTTGCTAAATAGACTTGCAGGAGCTTATGGAAGTCTGTTATGCTACTCAATTTAGATTTTATGCCCCCAGACCAAATTGGCCACATATCCATGAATGACTTGAGGAGGCGAGTTACAAATCATGATAAAACTCAAACTGGGACTTGGATGCACAAAACGTCAGTTGCATTGGATTCAGAGCATCGTGTTTCATCTAGTGGGGTCCCTACGCTATCATTCTGTTGACCAAAAAATTATTTGTTGGAGTATCTCCGACATTAGGGTTTTGGTCAATGAGGCATAGTGCAATTTCTGAAGATGAGGTCGGTTTTCAAGAACACTCTGTCGGACATTTTTGGCTAGTGTAGTTACATGGGCCTTGTCTAAATAGACTTGTGGGAGCTTACAAAACTTTGTTATGTTGCTCAGTTTGGATTTTATGCCCCCAAACCAAATTGGCCACATGTCCTTGAATGGCTTGAGGAGGCGAGTTGCAACTATTGATGAAACTTAAACCGAGACTCAGATGCATGAACCGTTTGATGCATTGGATCCAGAGCACCTGGTTTCAGCTATTGTGGCTCCTATGCTATCATTCCATCGACCATAAAACAATTTGTTGAAGTATCTCCAACACTAGGGTTTTGGTCAATGAGGCATAGTGCAATTTCTGAAGAGGAGGTCAATTTTCAAGAACACTATGTCGGGTGTTTTTTGCTAGTGTAGTCATGTGGTCCTTGACCAAACAGACTTGCAGGATCTTACGGAAGTCAGTTATGCTACTCGGTTTGGATTTTATGCCTCCAAACCAAATTGACCACATGTCCCTAAATGAATTGAGGAGGCGAGTTGCAACTCGTGATAAAACTCAAACCATGACTTAGATGCACGAACTGTCAGTTGCATTGGATTAAGAGCATTGGATTTTAGCTAGTGGGGCCCCTACACTATGATTCCGTTGATGGAAAAACCATTTGTTGGAGTATCTATGTCACCATGGTTTTGGTCAATGAGGCATAGTACAATTTATGAAGATGAGGTCAATTTTCAAGAACACTCTGTCAGGCGTTTTTTGCTAGTGTAGTCGCATGGGCCTTGGCCAAGTAGACTTTCCAAGGGTATCATATTCATAAAAAATTGGAGAACTTTCCAATATTCCAATATCAAAGTGATTCAAGAAATTGGTGCATAAGAGTCATTCACCACCCAACCTTAGGATTCTAGAGTAGATGCCACCTCCAAGTTGGCCTTTGAGGCCATCAAGGTGCAAAAATCAACTACAGACTTACAACTTACTCAACCCAATGCATTTCTTTTGTGACAACCAATATATTTACTATCGAGCCCTCTAGAAATCTCATTCGATCGAAAATCAACCACTAATCTCTCTTTCCACTGTTATACACAAAACACATAATGGTATTTACCTTCGCTACTTTAAGATTTCCTTCACCACCAATGCTCTAGTGTAGGCATAAAGAGTCCAACTATTGTCTACATTCTAGGAAAGCCTATTGGAGTAATGATTTGGCTCCAAAGAAGTTAATGATCAGCAATATCAAGTGGATAACGGTTTTTTAATATTCCAACCTATATTCTCACCTACAACCACCAATTCCCCTCCTAAGGTTTGCATATTCCTTCCTTGACTGTTGGTTCATGTAATTTACATCTTTAGAATATGGGGATACTATCGCAACATGGGAATGGAGAGTATGATGGAGAGAATGTCGTGAATCACTAAATTGAATCCCATGAGTTAAGAGAATGGAATGAATGACTTTCATGTTTTTCCAAGATGCCTATACTTTTTTCTTGCAAGTTTCCCAAAATCTTAACTTATGGGAGTAGAATTTCCTTGATTGTATGGGCGAAAGCTATAGTCGGTGACTCGGTGGCAGGGATGAAAAAAGTGGAACTCGGGAGGGAAGATGATCAATGCGAAACTTAGACTACCCATGAAAATCTGACCTGATTCAGGTCCATTTTTTTTGCTTGAAAAACAAAACTTGGGAGGGAAGATTGTTCCCGAGTTAGCCTACCGGTGGCAGGGATGGAAAATAAATTGTGTTCCAGGGTCCACATGTCCTAAACGGTTATGCTAGCAATCAATATTCCTCTCTGAACATTGGACATGTGAGTCAATAATGTACACATATCCTGCCTCGGGCAATGCACTTGACTTTCCCCCGAGGGCGTGGGTAAAGCGTAACTAAATCGTCCCTTCCAATCCAGTGAAAGCACATAAATCTGGCGCTTTCATGATTGGGACTTGTGTATCACAGAATTGAAAATATAATTATGAAAAGGTGTGATTTCTGCTACAATTTTTAAAGATTTTCAAGTGTCTGTATTTAAAATAGGATCACGATTACATGAAGTTATGCTATTTTATTTGATAGTTTTACAAGTAGAGGACTGAGCGCTTCTTAGATATCTTTGAACGTCTGGGCGATAGTGGATCTGCGAGGATGACATGATTCGAACCAAGGACGATACATGGCCGAGCTTACTCCATGGTTCACTTGCTGGCAGTTAAAGCTCTGGTTGTTTCATGTTGCATTCTTCCAAATATTCATGACTTCATTATTTAATTTGAAATGTTGATAATTTGAAGGTTATTGAAATTTAAAAAAAAAAATGCAATCTGAAACTGAATTTTAACCAGGCATAATTATAATTTTAAATTTGAGATCAAATATATATATATATATAAGTAAGTCATGAAAAAAACTGGTTCCTTCCAACAAAATCATGAGCATCGGGTATCAATAATTAATATGGGAGTGGGCTAACTCGGGAGCAATCTTCCCCTTCCCTCTCAAGTTACTTTTAAGACACGTTTTCTAGCGAAGCAATTTTAAATTTCTGGTCGATCTAGAAGTCTGAATGATTTTCTGAGCATCTGGGTTGGTTTAAAATGGTGCAAAATCCTCTCAGGCTACCCCTAAAAATCTAGTTGGATTCAGGCCCATTGTTTTTCCTAAAAAGAAGGAAGATTGCTTCCCAGTTAGCTTACTCCATTAATATGTACATGCTACAATATTAGAAATAAATTGAATTAAATTAAATTAAAAATACTTTTACTGTACAAAGAAAACCCTAGCAGATTAGCAAGAAGTTTTGTTCATAAATTTAGATAGCAAGAGAATTCACCATTCCATCCTTAATCTCTTGGCTTCAATAAATAGAATATACATGCATGCATGAACTCCATAAAAATAGGATTGTTTTGTTTTACTGCTAAGATATAGGGGAAAATGATTAATAAAAGAAAAAAACTTATAAAAACAATAAAATAATAAAAAATAGAACATATTAAGATTTTTTTTTTTCATAAACTCAATAACATGTTTTTAATAATTAAAAAATAGTTCCCTTATCCAAATATTTATAAAAAAATTGAGTTTCAAAATAATTTATATATTTTTTTTAATAAAAAACATAATTTAATTATTTTTTTCCAATTTTCTTTTAAATATGTAACAACATTAATTAACTAATTATATTAAAATATATGTTTTAAATTCAAAACATTTTTATACATGCGATACATCTCTCCTATGATTTAGAATCGTGTATCTTTTTATTCTCCATTTCCTAAAATAGTGGACGATGATTAATTTTTTTAAATAAATCAATCAAATTTATAAACAATGTTTTAAATGAAAAAAAATGCCATATCATTAATATTATTGTTATTAATATTGTTACCAAAATAGTGGATATAAACCATGTTCTTCTTTCAACTAAAAATCATATTATTAATGTGAGTAACACAACTCTAATTTTAATATTATCATATTTAATATCATGATATTACTAAGAACATGAATATTATTCATTTGTAATTCTATATTATCATATTTAATATCATGATATTACTAAGAACATGAATATTATTCATTTGTAACTCTATTTGATGGTATTATTAAGAACGTGAATATTATTCATTTGTACCTCTATCATGATGATTGGAATGATGAAGAAACTATGTTTTCGAGAGCTTGTTTATATACAATCTTTTAGTGTTCTTAACAATAAAATTATGTTGCCAATTATCTCATAAGCATGTCAATATTTCAATTTGTAATTTTGAAGATGTGCTTTATTTAGTAGAGGGAAAAGGGAAAAAAATATAACAATTAAAATCATTTTTTTTTTTCAAGTTAGTCATTACAATAATATATTCATTAAGAGATGAAAGTTATAATCTTAAAATTAAAAGCAATATCCAAAAATATTGGTGATATCTGGATAGACAAAATTCACATCATGTTATCCTAGTAGGGTTTGGATGCAGAGATTAATCTCCTAGTCCAATGTATAATGTGGAGTTCTCCATTGTACGCTGCCACCATTCCATCACTAACCCCTCCAAATGCATGGGTTCCAACTCAAGTTTCTTGGACTCAAACATAATTGGCTAGGAGGAAAAATACATAGAGAGTCTATGGATCCAAGAATCCACACAATCTTCGTCCATGTCACCTCCAAATTTTGGCAAGGCCACATTTGGATCAATGTGAAAAGTAGGTGGATATACTAATGAGGGCATTGTCATATGAAAAATACCTTGCATTATTGTCTACAAATTGTCATGATTCAATTAGAGAATTTGTTCTGGAGTAATCTTAGTGGTTGAATTTGAAATTTACTTTTCATGCCATTGATGCGAAAACAAATTGATGTGCTAAGAAGAAATCCTAAGAAACCAACATAGATTATATGGTAATGG
The DNA here is from genome assembly GCA_010110895.2 of Picea sitchensis. Classification (NCBI taxonomy): domain Eukaryota; kingdom Viridiplantae; phylum Streptophyta; class Pinopsida; order Pinales; family Pinaceae; genus Picea; species Picea sitchensis. The sequence continues at coordinate 844,277 of SNQJ01S0002380.1, forward strand.
CTAATAAATATAGTAGATATCTACTTAGGAGTAGGCCTTGCAAGAAGGCATAGATCAAGATCAAATAACCAATGGGAGATTGCGATGATCTGATCTATTAAGAAGTAAGCATTAAAGAAAGTGTATATATGAATATAGTAACCTTTAGTCTATGATATATTCAATTTTTTTTTGGATCCAATGACATAATGCTCCTAAAACCAATTGATTTGGTTGAGTAAGACAAATGTAGCTAACAAAAATAAAGAAGAACATATATGCAAAAATTGGCAAACAAACAACAAGAAATGTTCATGTGGCACCTGATTGATAGGATAACTATTAATTGTTCAACCACTTGTTAAAGTTGATTGAATCAACATACACAATCAAGTTTATTTAATACCGGGCACTCTTCCACTTGCCACAACTATCATACTACAAGTAATAAATCTACGTGGCTCCACCAATAATTAAAAAAATTATAACTGATTTAGAAACTTATTTTTTTATAAATATCTGGATAAGGCAAAATTTCTTTTCCTAAATTATTAAAATTAAATATTTTAAAATTAAAAACTTTCGATTAAATTTTAAAAAATTTCTCCAAAATTATCTACATTACTTAAAAGCACCAAATTCCAACTATATTTTTAATTATTAAAATTAAATATTTTAAAATAGAAAAAACTTATATAAAGTTTTTTTTAAATGGAAAAAGTTCTAAATAAATAGGGAAGATAATTTACCAAATTATGGATAACATTACTTAAAAAACCACCAAAATTCTACCAAATTTATTTTAAATTATTAAAATTAGTCCCATCCCCCCAAATTTATCACTTTACTTAAAAATAAGGCACCATAAATCATAGCTTAAGGTGGGCCGATGCCTCTGAAACCCTACGATAAGGTACGATATGATATAAAAACCATTTAAGACTTTATTATTTAACCTACAACATCGATCGCTTACAAGCAAACCAACTCCTAAAAAGCCGCATAGTTGTGAAGATAATATACTTTTTTTTTTTTTTTTCCACGAGAAAAAATTACTCATTATATTCAAAAGGATATAAATGTATACAATACGGAGATCGCAATAATCAACCAGGGATCAAAACAATTCCACCGCTACTTGGTTCGATTTTGTCTATGGTCCCACCACTACATCAATAATGCCAAGGATCTGGAATATACTAAAATGAAAATCTTTCAAAGATTTATCTTGTATGTATTGCCTTTATGCCCGTCCACCCAAAAAGAATAGTGAATTTGATTTGGGGTAAGGTGGAGAGCTTTTTTTGAGAGCGTGTCTGCTTCATTATTTGCTTCCCGGAAGATATGCTGGAAGTTAAGATTTCTGAAGGGAAGTGTTGCGTCTTTGGTCCGTTCCTTCCAGCTATTGAGGGCTGCCACATGGAAATCTGCCTCGCCTTTCAACCAGTCGATGATGAGCTTGGAGTCACCGAGGAGCAGTAAATTGTCAGTGTGTCTATGCGCCAAGATCAGCNAATAAATTTTATAAAAAATAAAATAAAATAAAAAAATAAAATCATCCCTTATTATCGAGTGGTTGAATAGAAATGCTCATTTACATAACATTCTTCTCACACATTTAATTGATGAAGGGAAGTGCTCATTTATGGAAGAACTTTAAGTGATTGCAACATCTTTTGAAAAAACCTCTCATATTGATATTTATAGGATATTGAATGAGGTAGTTAACTTGTTATTTAAAGATGGGCAATGGGGTATGTATTTGTGGAGGATATCAGAAACGGTTTCAATGGAATTGAATTTTGCTCAATGGTGAAAAACTCATTACTTTTCACCATTGGATCCAATCTCTTTAGATGAAAAAATATCCTTATCCTCATTCTTTTAGTTTGTTATCATGTCGTCGACACTAATTTTGAATTAATTATCCTTAATAGTTATTCAAAATTTGATATTTTGAATTAAGTAAAATTATATAGAAAAATAAATAGATTATTTTAAAAATACATATATTTATTAAAATGTTTATTTTTTTAATTATACTTTTTTTTTTTTCACGAGAAAAAATTACTCATTATATTCAAAAGGATATAAATGTATACAATACGGAGATCGCAATAATCAACCAGGGATCAAAACAAATCCACCGCTACTTGGTTCGATTTAGTCTATGGTCCCACCACTACATCAATAATGCCAAGGATCTGGAATATACTAAAATGAAAATCTTTCAAAGATTTATCTTGTATGTATTGCCTTTATGCCCGTCCACCCAGAAAGAATAGTGAATTTGATTTGGGGTAAGGTGGAGAGCTTTTTTTGAGAGCGTGTCTGCATCATTATTTGCTTCCCGGAAGATATGCTGGAAGTTAAGATTCCTGAAGAGAAGTGTTGCGTCTTTGGTCCGTTCCTTCCAGCTATTGAGGGCTGCCACATGGAAATCTGCCTCGCCTTTCAACCAGTCGATGATGAGCTTGGAGTCACCGAGGAGCAGTAAATTGTCAGTGTGTCTATGCGCCAAGATCAGCGAGGTCCAAGCTCCAATGAGCTCCGCCTTGGTGTTGGAACCCGGTCTGCAATTTATCATCCAGCTAATACTTAAATGGTCATTTAAAAACAATTTCCCCCCTGCGCCACATAACTCGCCTCTCTGTTGGGAGGCCCCATCAAACCAGGCTACCGCTCTGACTAGTGTAATGTGTTGAGGCTGCTGAACAGGTTTATACTTAATTTGAGATTTTGAAAGATAGTAAATAATATACTTCATTATAATATATAATAAAATAAAAAAGAGATACAATTAAACATGGTGTTTTTATTCTTTATGTTTATATATAAACAAGAGTTGTATGGCAACTCAGTCTCTGCCGAGCTGGTTGAGAAATACATGTTGAACAATAAAACTTAATATAACTAAATGCACAAGTAATAAATAGTTTTTGTCAAAAGATAATAATTAAATAATACATATAATAAAAAAATAACATTAATATTTATTATCAAATTATCAAATAGCATTAATGTTTATTATCAATTTTTATTCTTAGTAAATTTTAATTAATTTATTATCAACTAATTTTAATTAATTTATTATCAACTAATTTTAATTAAAGTATAATGTAATATTTTTTTATAAATATATTAAAGTTGCCCAAATAAATTCTATATTAAATTAAATATTATAAATTAATTATAAATTTTAAAATATAAAATTTTATTTAATTGTTGATTGATATTTTTTATAAAATTAATTATTGTCTGAACAGGTAACGGCTGGCAAAATGGACACAACCAATGGTTAAGTTCTAGGATGAGAAGATTAATTAATGATGGCGGCGGAGTGGAGACCAAGAACGAGTAGTCGGAAGTATGGCAGATTATTTAACAACTTCACCCCAATTATAATAATATTACATATCATATATTTATAATATTTCCATTTTGGATAAGAAGATCCATATTGGGATAGGAAGATCTATAGTGGGAAATCTACTTTATTGTGGTGGTGTGATAAGTTTTTCATATATGTTAGATTTGACTTTTAATAATTATGATGTAGACAAGGAATATTTAAATATATATATATTAATATCTTGTATAGATATATGAATATAAATATTATTTATTTAGTTGTTAAATAAAATAATAGTTTAAAAGCAGTACTTTTTTTTTTTTTTTCAACGAGAAATTAACTCGATTTATATTAGAGATATAAATCATTTACATCACAAGTAGCCATTACAATTCGTCCCGGAGACCCAGCCGGATTTGACCTCAAGACCTCCTCCCAACACTTGGAGAAAGGTACTTGTCATTACCAACCGCGCTGTCTCACGGGACTAGTTTAAAAGCAGTACTTATAACAAAGTTTATTGATTATGTAATTAATTTTAAATATTGAAATATGTGAAGGTAACAATGAGATTTGAAAAATATTAGCCAATTAGAGATGAAAAAAACAAATATTTTTATTTTATCAAAAAATATATATTTATTTTCATAAGTTAAACATTACAGTTCACATACAAATTTAAAATAAAAAACAAATTAATGTTAAATCAATAACAAACTCATTGCTATAGTTCCAAGCCTTTAACAAGGACTAATAATATATTTTATATAAAAAATATTAAATTTATACAAATTAAATAATATATCTATAAAGAAGAAGATATTTTATCTAAAAGATATTAGATTTATACAAATTGAATAATAAATTTTATGATTGTTAAGTTATTATGGTGTTACATTTAGTTTATTTATAGCATTAAGAGAAATCACATATATTTTAAAATTCAAGAGTAATTAAAATGTAGCATTCATCCATTTACATTAAAGTAATATATATATATATATATATATATATATATATATATATATATAATTTCAATTTTCACTTTAATTTTTAATTTTAACGTGAACTAAATAGTACTCATTCACGATTAAATCATATTAATTATTTTTTTAAAACTCTTTTTTCGGTAAAAATATAATTTTTTGGTTCAATTTTGCTCATCCGATATTTTTTTTTAAGTAAGCAAATTTGTATTATTTTTCAAAAACTAAAGATATAATATTTCCTATCATGCCAGATTACTTGTCGGTCTGAATCGCCCTGCTGGGAAACTGATTCATCCGACACAACAAAATAAACTTAAAAATTAAAATAAATTGTCCAAGAAAAACTAAAATGGGCTAATATCTTGGTGTCTCCGTCTGATCAAAATGGTGCCACATAAGGCCTGATAAGAGTCTAGGTGTCACATTATCAATAAACGTAATAGGACAAAACTCCTACGCTCCAGAGAAACAAAAATGATGGTTATAACCTGAACTCATTGCCAAATTATCGTTCATGTCATGTCTACTTCGCTTCCACGTGCGGGGCAGTTGCTTGGACGCTTGTTGCAGGAGCATTCATTGTCGCAGCCGGAGAACTAGTCGTTGTACGAAGGGTGTGAAGGGAGTTGAGCAAGGTGGTGAGCAGGAGCTCCAGGCACTCCCCCCGTCTGTTCATAAGTTCCATCCTAAAACGCAGGTCGTCCATGTCCCAACGGGCGTTGAAGATGAGGCTTTGCAAATTCTCCCAAGCGGCAAGAAGGCGCTTCCAAGCATCACAATCCGAGCAGACATGCAGAGGAGGCAAGGGAGGGGTCTCCAACATGGGGGCAGAGGGGTGGGGTGGAGGCGATGGAGGGGAAAGAGGGGTTGAGGGAGGACGGGAGGAGGATGCAATATCCGCTGGGGGGTCGGGGGCGAAACCCGGTGAGTCATTATCGTTATCAAACCACTCAACTTGGCATGTCCAAGGAGAGAAGAGGAGAGGGGGGGAAGAGCGTGCTGGCCAGGGGAGGATAAAGACGAGGAGGAGGTCGAAGAACTTGGTGTAGGAAGATTGGGTGCAAGCGGTCAGAGAGCCATTCAGCCATAAGTTTGATACCACGTAGGACCCCTTTTTGGTCGCCCACGTTGCACGGGCATTACCAATAGAGGGAGAAAGTTGGAATCAAGCACATAAGAGCAAGTGGGGAAGCCAATCTAAATGAGAGTGTCAAAATGACACAGAGCAGTAGGGAAAATGTCGTAGGATCTCGACGAAAGAGGAGTCATCCTAATTAAGAACCAGACCATAGCTTCACACAAGCACATGAGTAAAGGGTCGGGTGGCTCAACCGTCATTGTGATGAGGATAATGAAGATGGCACACCGGAGCAGGAGCAGCTTGTACGCAGATGAGTGAATGCGAGGGGGAGTTGCGGTGATCAACATTAAGTAGAGGAGGGTGGCGTCGGGGAGGGATCACATGGTCTCGTCAGAGCTGGAGCGTGCCACCTGTCCTGCTTGGATGTGATGGATAGCTAACACTCTATCCGGGAAAAAAATAAACTATTTAATACCCATGTAAATATAATAATAATAATAATAATATAATTTTAAAAACAAGTCAGACATCAAATTCGTGTATGAAAAATCCTTATTATTTATGAGAAAAAAAACTCTCTCCATACAACAACAACAATTTGACATATAAATATAAATTTATCTAAACTCAAAATATTTTAAACATAAAATGTTTTACATCTTAACACTTATTTCGAAATTTCAATTATTAATAATTTTCCCCTAATTTATTCATCTAAAATCTTTTAAATATTTATTTCCCTTGACAGTACATGACATAAAATTTGGCTTATTCATCTAAAATCTTTTAAATATTTATTTCCCTTTACTTGACATGACATAAAATTTGGCCTATACGTAGACATACATCAACCAAATCATTATGTAATTATGCAAAAAAACACTAGCATGTCTTCAAAATTAGTACGCTCACTACAACCCAATGGTAGTGCCCCACTTATACTCCCCAATTGTATTTCGACATTATGATAATTCTCCGTCCCCTTAAAAGTTTGGTAAAGCTTGTTAGCCAAAAGAACGACATAACTTTATAGAAAGAATAAACTTTTATAAAATAATGGCAAAGTGGGTCAATGTTGTGAATTCCACTTTATTCTTTTCAATGAGACTCTCCATGCCATATTTATATAAATATTAATTATCCACAGGATGTATAGTGTATCTCAACCACATTGGAGTAATGCCTCTTGGAGATATTTTAGGTGTGGAGACATTAGCAAAGATAAAAGCATCTAGGTTAGAAGCGAACTCTTTGTTTGTTTTAGTGTTCATACCCACTTCAAATTCAAAGAAATTAGAGTTCAAACTTGCTTTGAATGGATTTAGAGTTCAAAAACTTTAAAGCTCCAAACACGATACTACAACGATCTTATTATAAGATTCAAAATTTCAAACTCATGAGACTTGCAAGGGAGGGACTTTGAAAAAATTATAGGGTTATTAAGAGGAGGAATTTATCTTTTATTATTCAATGTTTTTCATGTCGCAGAGCATCGAAGCAAAGGAAGTGAACAAGTTAAGTTATGACATGGATACATTGCGACACAAAATCTTCTCAAAGTGGGAGAACAGTTGGCTCTTTGATTTCAATGACCATAAACTCTAGATTACACAGTTGTGCATATTTGTCTCTAAGATTCACTTATGATGACAATTTGGATGTTGGGTGTGCATGTGGTGGGAAATTTCTTGTTGAGACCAATTTATGAAGACCTATAAAGATTGAAAGATTTATTCACAACTCTCTCATTCAGTTATGTCTCAAGAAATAGAACATTGAAGCTGATAGACTTTCAAAAGAGGGATTGTAATACCTCGTTTTTTAGCCCCGTATTAAATAATGTATTTTGTTAATGAAAGGCCAGAGTGCCCAAACAATTAAAAGAGGCCAGTGTGCCTAGGAAATGTAATGTTTTGATCATTATTAATAATAAATACATCACCGGTTGCTAGACAGACAAGGACAAGAGTTATAGGGGGCTATGATTCCACAAGAGAGGGGGCTTGAGGGGCTAAGTGTCTATTTTATATTTTATTTACCCATTTTTGTTTTAATGAAGAATATCAGTTACGTGAGCTTCTTGGTGGAAGGCGATGTGGTTCTCTAATTCCAAGAATTATATAAACCCGTCCTTGGTCTGTTTGGGGGATTCTTCTTCACTCATGCACTCGCTCACTTATTCACTCATTCATTTGTTCATTCATCCATTCACTCTTTCACCCACTCTTCATTCTTCATTCATTTTGATCTTGGCTTGGGAAAGAGAAATGAATTGTGGAGAGGAGCCATGGTTTGGTTGGCAGTAATGATTGTTGGTGTATTCCAGCCATGAATTAATGCCTGCATGTCTGAGATGCATTGGCATGTGTTAAGTTTTTCCCACAGCTGTGAATCCTGGGAGTCCCAGCATGGAGATTCTTGGCCAGATGCACCGGAGCCCTAGAAGGAGGTGGATAGCCCGAGGGACTACATGGTAGAGAAGGAAGTCCATTCTCTTGGGTTGTGCGGGCTGGGTAGAGGAGAGTTGGTGTACTTTGGATTGTTGTGTGTGTTGAGAAGCCTATGAGAGCTTGAGTGTTGACTGGTTTAAGACGATGAGTGACACTTTAGAACATTCCTTGTGGACTCATAGCCCTAGCTCGAGGGTGACATTGTTGTTGAGACTTGGAACAACAATGTCTACAATTGGGTGGAACGTCCTTGGTTTGCAGTCAGTTAGGGATTCATTTCATTAAAGATGAGTGCTCTCTTTATCATGGTTTCATTTACCTGTATATTTATTTCCATTGTGTATTTATTTATCTATGAAATTCGTATCTATATTATGCATGATTGTTGGGTGTTGATGTGCATGACATATGGTTCTTTTCTTTTATGTTGTAGCATGAATCTTGATCTATGCATGTGAATATTTCATGCATCTTTATTAATTAAAAATGTATAAGAATTCGAAATTAGTTCAGAAGCGGACTTGAAGTAGCGTGCCCGACCTGTGGGTGGTTGGGTACGTTACATGGATTTTTGTTAGAACCTGAGAAATGGATCATCAAAGAAGTGGTGGAGAGTAACTCCACTATCTTTGAACATGCACCTTTCTTATAGGGTTGTTTGAAGTAAAGCTACTTTTAGCTGTTTGAATCTTTGGAGGGACATGTTTCACCTATATAATACCCTTCCTAAATGATGTAGACTATAATATTTTGATTTTGACGAGAAAGATTGTTTTACATAACCTTCTAAAAAAGTTTTTATAAGAGAACTATAAACTATGAACTAATGTTAGAATATTACCAGACATATGCTTTTTATGTAAGACAAACCATGAAATACAGAAGAGTGTGTAGAAAAATTGCATGAATGTTGGTATAAGAAAATATCACATTTTTGTGCCTTGCATTGTTTGAGAAAGAAGTGAACTCTATGATTAGAGCTACATGGAATGCATGCAATTTTTGATATAATAAAAGAGTAATGTTATTCGATTTTTTTTTTATTCTTTTTTATAAATAAAATTCTTATTTATAATTATGATATAATAAGAATAATTATGACATAACTACACTAACATGTAAACGAGGAGAGCACTCATCACATTATAATAATGTCGTTTGGAGATTTTTTTATTTTATTTTTATGCAAATAAAAGTCTTAAACTTGTCAAGGAGAATAGGACTCCACTCAATAATTATGACAAGACTTCACTAACATGCGAAGGAGGAGAGCACTTTTGACTCAGGTGCATTCGTAGAACAAAAGTCAAAAGTTTTGCATATATTTTTAATTTAATTTGAATTTTGTTGTTTATTTGAAGTTGAAGTTTTTAAAATATAAATCCAAAAATAGTCAAGAACATCTTTATTATTTCCATTCATACACATTTTTTTTTCCTTCCCTCGTGAAATACAAATTTAGTAGTAAATTTTTATTTATGAAGGAATAGGGGTATGTTAGTATGGGTATCAACATTTGAGACTTTATTGTTATTTAACATCTGTGTTTGTAAGTTATTTATCTAGTTTTATTATTCTTATGCAAGCTGCTTAGAAAGATATTTGTAGTATATGAAACAATTTATTTATTACAAAAATCCAAATGTTGTGAAACAAGTTTGAGAGTATTTTTTATGTTAATTTTTTGGATTAAAGTTTTTAAAATGATTATATTTAAAAAAAAATCACTTTTATACAGTTTGAGTGGGTTTAATGGTTAAGAACATGTGTTTCCTTCTAAGAGGTCACAAGTTCAAATCCAGAGGGGGTAGAGTATGTATACTTCCGTAGACTTTAGCAATCAAATTGTTGCGTAGAGGGGGTCCCTTGTCCCACAAACAAGGAGGTCTCATACACCAATTTGGTGTCTAGCTTGGTTGTGACCTTACAATTATATTATTATTATTATTATTATATAAACTAGGTAATCAATTGTTCTTGTGTAGTATAGAGTTTTGGAATTGAGATACAAAATCATTTGCATAAGTCTTATGGTCTACTTCACATAAATGGATTGAGTTTGAGGTATGTAATCATTTACTAACACAATCTCTATCTAATCTTGCTCCAAACCAATACTTTCAAAAGAGTTATACCATATGAATCTAAATATCATTGCCCATTACAACTTTGCATGATTAGAAATCTTTTCCCTAAATTGTAGAGAGGGCCAAAGCTAGGGTTCCATTCCTTTAGGTAAGCCCGAAGTTACATGTTCCTTATGATGAAAAGGATTTTTAAAATTTCAGAGTTGTGAATCCTATTATCTCATGAAATTCGGGGAAGATAATAATTATGTTATTGCATTTTGATGGGCATCACTTTGGTTTGCAATTTGCATAGTCACTTAATTTGTATTTCCCTTTATATCTTAATGGGTGCAAACATGCATGTTATATGGAATGCCTCAGTGGTTCTAAGGCCATTGGTTATTGTTTCTAAGTGACATATTCTCTTTTTTTATTCTACAAACAAAGGGTCATCCATGTGATGATGAAAGGATTGAGAAAATGTTTAATGATCTTACAACGATCAAGATATTTGAATAAGATATTCTAATTGATATGATCCACTACTTTGTGAATGGTTGGCTTTGAGCAATGTAGAATGTGCTCTTGGTGTAAATTGCTTGAATGTAACCATGTTGAAAAATGCTTAATAAAACACTGTATAATATAACTTCCACCTGAAAGTGATTAGCTTGAATTGCATAGTGATCTTAATCCACATTAACTACTTTTTGAAAATCACGAACTTAACTCATTTCTTTGTTTTTTTATAAGATTTTGGGATTTATTCCTTTGCTTGTTTTGCATTTTTCTAAGATAAATTTTTCATCTAATATGTGAATGAACGTCTAAACTTGATTCATAACTAGTTAATACTGAAGTTTACTACAATGATTAATAATTATCAGAGGATGAAGCTAGGTTTCTCTATTGTTTGAATCTAACATCTTACTAAGCTAACATTTTACTTTTCAATTCATGATATTGCAAGTTTTGCATCTTACATGGAGTGCTAGTTCTAAATCCTGATGTTTGATTTGCTTAAAGATATCCTTATTTTACTCAGTTTTATGTGTATGTTGTAATTCTCTTTTATAAATCTACAAAGAAAAGATGTGCATTTCAAAGGATACTAGAAGTATATAAAAAATTTCACATATTGGGATTCATTTGAATACCTTTGTTTATAATTTGAAGAACAATTATGGAGACCCAAAATATTTGAATTTGACTAGACATTGACTATATTATAAATGCTTCTTTTTTAATTTAGCAAAGTTTTACATTTCCTGGTCCTTACATGAAAAATGAAGAATTGACATCTTACATGATAAGTACCTAACCTTACTAAAATGGCTAAGAAAACAATACGATGGAAGAAATAACAATCTCACATAATGACATAACATCTAAAGAAATAAACTTCATTCTCATACCAAACTCCAATACCAAAGGATGGAAGAAATAACAATCTCACATAATGACATAACATCTAAGGCAGTAAACTTCATTCCCATACCAAACTCCAATACCAAAATGAATCTAATTTTAGGATAAGAGAATGTATATATTCAAAGTTGAACCTTAATAAGTCCATATATGGCTCACACTCATAATGGGTCATTTGACATGACAAAGCAAAATGAGTTGACTTTATGACTACATAGCATTTCTATTTGACATGGGTTTATGTCGACATCAACACCAACAACTCAATATCAAAGTCACTTCACTTATGGGCTGGCTAGATCAGATCCGAGAATTAGAAAATTCATTCAACATCATCAGATTTGCTCACATCTACAGGGAAGAAAATGGGGAGGCAGACACCTTATCAAAAAAAACGCTTCAGATGCTAGAAGGAAAGATCCATTTCAACAAATGGATTGATGGTCACGAGGGTCCCTCCCATTTTATGCATCTCTTTTTGTGACTGGTTTTATCTCTAATTTTTGGTAGTTATGATATTTAGCTGAACATGGGTGTGTTCACCTCATCAGAGTTAAATGTATCTTTTATGTTTTCTGATGATGCTTTGTGAGATGGTTTGTAAATACTTAAAGAACTTGAAGGTATGTTGTGAAAGAATTTTTTTTGAAGTGACTTTGGAAATGGACTATCAGTTATATGTACTATTTTGTGAACAACATATATTTATTATATTGAGAAATTTTCCGTTGGAAAAAAACAACAACTCAATCTCTAGTAGGTATCTAAATTAAAATTGTTTCACCCAATTTTCCCTTGCACTATTAGATTATTTAGATCTATGAGGTGACTTAATGGATTGTTAGTCTTACCACAAGTCCATGTGAGGACTCCAAAGTAAAATATCAAAGACACAATCTACTAGGAATCAAGCTTAGACCAATAGAGAAAAACTCTCACCCATTACCCCTTAGATCATAGCTTAACCAACATTGTTATATATGATACGAGCAAGATAAATCTTGTTCGTTGTACCATTGAAGCTATAGGATTTTAAGAAATGAGGGTGTGTCATAATGTGACTAAGTTGTATGTCAACATGTATGGGTACTATAATACTGATTTTATAGTACAACTGACATCAATGTATAATGTCAACATTATAGCCTGACCTGTACACAAAAAGGTACACCCTATAGGTGTATGATGTATGTACATGCATAAAAACCTATTTAAAGGGTTTTGAGGACGAGATTTATCCTCAGATTATATGATGTTATGTCTAACAAATTAAATAGAATTTTGACATGTTATCATAAATAATATTTTGTTATATGCATATAGACCCAATGATAGGAAGAAGCTCTGGATCTACAACAATGACAACCATTTTATGTATAATAAGGACATGAAGAAGCTCTGGCTCTGCAACAATGGCGACCTTGTTGTTAACCGAGACTCATAGCCCTGAGCTCATCCACGTAGTTGGACTCCTTGGTGGGTCTAGACTTCATATAACCTAACAGGATCTTTGTTCCTTGTGCCAATACTGTCCATCAACGAGGCTTCCAAGTAACTACTCACCTCAGGTCTGTTTATTTCCTTGGAGCTTGTATCATCGCAGTAGCATTTTTACCCCTAACCCCACTCACAAATGACAAAACACTGACCAAGTTTTCTCTGCCATCTACTGTTTATAGAGTTTTTTTTAAATCTTTTACAACCATTTCTCCTTCATGAGACCTCCTCTGATGGAGGCAGAAGTCAATGCGCTAATAAGCATTGTTGATGAGGTCATTCGGAACTGTGCAGGACTTTTCACAACCACTGATGAGATCTCCAAGCTTACTACTCTTCCTTTGTCTCATTTGAACCCCAAACCATCGCCCTCTACCTCTGCCCCACCTACCTCAATACACACATCACAGACTCCTTCCTCCTCCACACTACCTACTAACACTTTTTCTCCAGTTCTCACATCCACAAATCTCTTTCAACTTCCACATTCCGTTGTTGATACCGACTTGGACTATAGACATCCAACCTTAGCCTCGAGCCACAACATCAATACCATCCCCACTGCCTTCAGTCGAGGATTGTTACAAGGTCATCAGACTGCTCCAGACTGTTCAACCCCCCATGTACATTTTACAACTACTGAAGCTGCTCATAAAACTTTCTCCCAAACACCTGGGAGAAAGAAACCTTCTACAAGACCTTAGGTGCCCAAGAAAACAAAAAAGAAACTAATACTTGGTACAGATATTGGACTGAAAGAGTCTGTCTCCATGGCTCTTTGCAGTCTTGTGGGTAGGATTTCTTATATACATCTTTGCAATCTATATCTGGACACTGACGATCACTACTTGGCGGCCCATTATGGGAAATGTTCCTATTCTCTCACAGCTAGGACGTGGATGGCTATACTTCCAGTTTAATTCTCTTGAGGATGCCACAACCATTCTGGACCGACTCTGGCCTATAGAGGACAACAACCTCATGCTAAAACGGTGGAGAGTGAGCTTCAATCCATCACATGATTACTTCCGACATCGACATCTGTGGGTACTCCTCCCTGGACTAGCGCTCTACCTATGGAATGAAAAATCCCTCATGGCCATTGGAAACTCATTAGGGCATTCCATCTCTATAAAATCAAAGACCCTCTCTAGCTCAGACAAAACACTAGCAAAAATTCTAGTTGAGTTGGACATACATGAGGGCCTATCTGAATCTCTGGATATTGACTAGAGGGGACACATTTCTCGCCAAAAACTTGACTATCTTGGTATCCCTTTCAGATGCTCACTTTGCAGACAGATGAGACACTTAAGAAAGACTTACATAGGTGATCCTGAGGAGGACATTTCAGAGGAAACTATGCTTGAGCTAGCCTCCTCTTCAGACTCTCCTCCTATGCACTCACATCTGCATTTACCAGGTTTTCCCGAGGATGACATCGAATTTGGACTAGACACTATATATAGTAAGCTAAAGCTAATTTGTTTGACCCTTTTTTCCTCTCTATCAGCTCTATAAATAGAACTCATCGATAATTCTCCCCTACATACCAAGGGATCGACCTCCACTTCTCCTAGAGTTACACACACTTGCTCACAACTAATTCCACCCAACATCCTCTGAGGCTCTTCTCCACCCTCATATCACATCCTCTCATATATACATCCCACTCTCCTTACTCCAAGTATTGTTGGTGAGACTATGACTTGCGCATGGGATGACTTACAGAACCCACCTCTCCCTACTGCACAGACCCCTCTACCGACTACCCACACACCTCCACCTTCTATCTGTTGTCCCTTGGATATGCAATCCATCACACCAATGACATTACATACCACTTTGACCCTTCCCATTTTCGGGAGAATCCTTCACATGCTGCGTAGACCACACCCTTGACTACACCTATCATAACCTCTCCTCCTTGCTGCACTCGGGAGGAGCGAGAACACACTCCTACATTAACACAACTCGAGAGTTTTGGAGAACAAGAGACCGAGTTTTTTGGTGATCATACCTCTGCGCAACAAGAATATCTCTGCTTGTTGGGTCAGAGTGAGTCAGAACCAGGTGATAGTGATCTAGGTAATGTATTGAATGCGCTTCTACCTTCATACAAAGAAGTTATTGAACCCATGTCCTTGCCTACATATCTGGGTACAACTTTACACAATAGGACAAATGTTGCCCATACTTTGAGATCTGTTGAGACTCCTTCCACTTCCATGGGAAATGATTATACCTGGTCTAAAGGACATGGCTTTGAACATTCTCCAATCAAAACCTGCAGTGCTCGTCATAAGGAGGGAACCACCACATCTCATTATGGGGACTCTCAACACAATCCTATTGACATTGGGGTGCTTAGAGGCATGAAATCCATAGTAAGAGCAAAGCCATGATATTTCTCTCCCTCAACATCAGAGGGGTGGGGGGCCTCCTAAAATCCTCTTCGTTTAGTAGACTTCTATCACATATATCTCTAGACATCGTCTTTCTTCAAGAAAATTTGGTAGACAGTAAAAATGCCATGAATTTTCTTAACCAATTCCTTCCTAACTAGCACATATGTACAGTTAACTCTCTTGGCACCTCAAGTGGTTTGGTTGTGGCTTGGGATCCTGACTCCTATGATCTCGTTCCTTATATTTGTTGTGGAGGTATGTTATTATCTGGCACTTTTCGTCTTTCAAACAAAAGGTACAATCTACTCAACCTTTATGGCCCTTGTTCATATAGACAGTTTTTTTGGGAGAAATTGGAAGCCATGGGATTACTAGACCCGAATAACCTAATTATAGCAGACAACTGCAACCTTACAACCTCTGTTGGAGAAACCTGGGGAGACATTACTACCTAAGATACATCAGTTGATTACTTCACTTCGCTCTTCTTTGTACATCACCTGGTGGACCTTGCGCCAAACCATTTGACTCCAACTTGGCGCAACAGGCGTGTGGGAGCAGACTATATCTCTAAGCATCTGGACCGTTTTCTATTATTTGAACAACTTTTATCCTCAGAGGCAAGATTTCGATCCTGGGTAAGTTTACCATTTCTCTTAGATCATGCACCAATAATATTACACTTGGACGTAGCTCCACAAAATATAGCCTACCCATTCAAATTAAATTCAAACTAGCTTCTGGAAGTTGAGTTCACTTCTTTAGTTGCTAAAATTTGGAAAGACCCTCTTTACTCCTCTAAGCCTTGTATACAACACATAATAGTTTGGAAACTCAGAATTTTAAAAGCGCGCACAAACGCGTGGGCAACCACATACCAAAAAAAATAATTCACAAAGGCTATTTGATCTAGACTCAGCTATTCGAACCCTCCTTCTCCCGGATGCCAGTGCAGGGTACACAGGAGCCAACTGTCATGTTTTAAAGGAACTCGAAATGGAGTGGAATCAGCTATTGATAAAAGATGAGTCTACTTGGAGACAAAGATGCAGATCCAACTGGATCAAGAGTGGTGATCTTAACACCAATTTTTTTCATAAATTCGCCAGTGCGAGCAGAAACAAAAAACATATTTGGGGAATCTAGGCAAAGGATGGAACACTTCACAAAGGAAAACATGCCTTAACATCTGCATTTGTTAACTATTTCAAGCCCTTCTTCGAACAAAATCCCTCTGCCAATCTGCAGAGCTCAGCTTTGGTGGACAATCTCTTCTCACACACAGTTTTGGAAGAAGATTCTTTATGACTTAACAGTTTGTGCACTCTCCAGGATATTTCAGTGGCTCTCAAATCATTCTCCAAGGACAAAAGTCTAGGTCCATATGGCTAGACTGTAGAATTTTACTTGCACTTTTTTGACTTGGTTGGCCCGGATCTTCTAGAACTAGTGGAGGACAACAGACTTCGAGGGAAGGTAATTGGTGCAATCAACTCGACCTTCCTCACTCTTATTCCCAAAACAGACACTCCCACAAAATTTGGAGACTTTTGGTCCATTTCCCTCTGGAACCTTTGTTATAAGCTCATCTAAAAAATTATTGCCACCAGGATCAAGCCTTTTCTCTCTCATATCCTTTCGATTGAATAATTGGGATTTTTAAAAGGTCGCCAGATTCTAGATTCCATCGGCACTGCCCAGGAGTGATTACACAACATTAAAGTCAAGAAATCCAAGGCATTTATTCTCAAATTGGACCTTAAAAGGCCTTTGACTGCATTGATTGGGACTTTCTTAGATTGGTCTTAGTTCAAACAGGCTTCAACCATCATTTGATAAAGTGGATTATGATTTGTGTGGACAACGCCAATCTTGCCATTTTAGTCAATGGAGAATCCTCCTCTTTTTTTCACATGGATAGAGGTTTGAGGCAAGACTATACCCTCTCACCTCTTCTCTTCATTTTGGAAATGGAGGCCTTAAGCCTGCTCCTAAAATCAGCACAAGCAGAAGGAAAGATTTATGGTTTAAAAGTGTCGAGAACCTTTAAGATATTACACCTCCTTTTTGCAAACGACATACTCATCATGACCAAGGGCACTCCTCAAGAATGGATTGTGATAAAAAATATCCTTCACAACTTCTGCAGTGCCATTGGATTGACGATCAATTGGGACAAATCCATCTTTCACTTTGCCAATATTCATCTTGCTTCTTTGGACCAGATCAAAAGTATTTTTCCCCACACCTTCTCGCCACTTTCTTATGGCCTCAATTATCTAGGCTACCATCTAAAATCAGACTCATACAAGCCTTCAGATTGGAACTGGCTACTTGCCAAAGTGGAAAAAAGAACGAGACATTGGTGTACAAGATGGCTCACTCTTGGTGGCAGGTACACTCTAATCAAAGCAGTCCTCGAAGGACAGACAATCTATTGTATGGCCCTAGCAACTATTCCTGCTTCGGTCCTCACAAAATTACAAAAGTTGATTTTTAGCTTCCTTTGGTCTGGCTGCTCCGAACACTCCCAACAACACCTTTGCAACTGACTTACCCTGGCTAAGCCAAAACATAAGGGAGGGTGGGGGATTCGAAATCCTATACTTTTCAGTCAAGCTCTTGCGACCACATCTCTCTGGTGAGTGCTGACACGTCCGTGCATTTGGCATTCCATAATTATTGACAAATATCTCAGCCACAATACAGTTAAAAGATGGCTTCTAGCGCAGAAAACCATCCCCAGATTGGATTCATTCTTCTGGAGGAACATCGCAAAAACAAAATGTCTGATCACCCGCTGGCTTTGTTGGCTCCCAGGCTCAGGCTCAACCATAAAACTTGGTCGTGATCACATCATTGGGATGGAATCTTTAGTCGCACTTTCACCACAGTTAATTACACATATGCATTTAATTAACATCTGGTACCTTTATCAAATTAAAGAGACATCAAGAAAATAACATCAACCGGACAACTCGGTCTCCAACGCAACCTTAGGATTCAATATGGACTTAGCTTGCGAATGGAACAACTTTCGTTCAGCCCTCACGCACTCGGGTATCCATCTCAACGATACAGAAGATCAACCACAATGGTCAAGGGGCGACTGTTCAGGTAAACTAACCGTCCACAATGTATACAATGCAATCTCAAATTCCCTTTGGCTCACAACTACTAGAGGTTGGAAAAAACGTATCTAGAGCTGGCGTATTCCGCCAAAGGTAAAATTGTTTACCTGGCTATTGACCAATAAAAGTTACACACTTGGGATGTTCTGCTACAAAAAGGCGGGTCTAGTATAAGATTTTTCCACTTATGCCATCTAGATTCGGAAACAACAGACCGTCTCTTTATTAATTGTTACTTCACAAGACAGGTCTAGCAGAAAACTACCTTGACTCTAAATCTCACTTCTTCCTAGGATGGATTTTCACTTTCGGACTGTTTTAAAACCTGGACACAAAAAGTGCACAAGCACATGCATCTACCATACATTATCTGCTAGACGATCTGGCTTGAAAGAAACAACACCATATTTGATAATGGGACTCCATCCTCAACTGCTGCAGCATATAAATCACTTGGAATCTACAATACTTGGAACGATTCAACTGCTAAAAAGACAAGACATCAACGCATATTAAAGGTTCTTGAACTTGATGACGTCCCTACAACATGGTTTGATGGAGCTGCGCTCACAAATGGGTCACTGAGTGGAGCTGGAGGATTGATTAAAATCACTCATAACACCTTCTACTCGTGGACTTTCAACTATGGCCCTGGCACCAACACCAGGGCAAGACTTTTAGGTGCCTAGGCCACAATATACTTAGCATCCAGACTCTACATAGAAACCCTACAGGTACTTGGATATTCCAATATCATCATCGAATGGTTGAGTGGTAGGGAAGAACTCCAAGCAATCTCATTCTTGGCTTGGAAGGCCATAAATAGACTTCTACAACCATCCTTTAAAAAAATCAGCTACAATCACATTTATCACGAGCATAATAAATCAATTGATCTTCTCTCAAAGGCTGTGCTCCAGGAAAAAGTGGGGATCATTACATATCATCTCTGGATAGATGGCCATGAGGGCCCACCACTCTTTCTATCCTTGTGCTAAGATCAAATATATTTAATCCTACTTCCTTAGCAGACTTTCTAGTTATGAAAGATCGATTTTTCTTCTGATCACAGGTAGCATCTCCTTTTCAAATCTCATCTACTTGGTTGCCCACTCTTACAACCTCTTTGTCAGTTTTTACATGCTTGAAAATATTCCTTACAACTTCTTTCTTTTATAACTCTCTCACTTTACTGGTTGAAAGACTATAAAAAAGGAAAGTTATAATCTTCTTCATCATTGTTGCGATTGTAATCTCGTGTTTAGAACACAAATTATATAATATATATAATAAAAAAAATTCCAACTGAAAAAAAAAACTCAATAAACTTTTGACATGTAATATATATATATATATATTATAGATAAAATGGATATGTTGCATTTAGACACCCCATTAAAAACTTGAATAGAACTTGTTTTCAAAGTAAAATAACTATCCAAAATTCGATAAAATTTATGTTAAAAATGAAGCATTTTAAATAAATTTTATCCTATATGAAATGAGAATTTTGCAAGGGAAAAGATAATAAGCGGGCTCTAATGTATCAAATGGAAAAGATGGTTCTGCATGTAAGTTTATCTTATAAAAACGTGGCCATACATGGATATATTTCTCTCCCTTTCTTGGTTGGAAAAAAAATCTCCTCCTTTTCTGTGTTTCAGATCACTTTCATTATATTTCTCCCCATTTTTTTGGTTGGAAAAAAAATTTCCTCCCTTTTTTATGTGTTTCGGTCCACTTTCAATTTTTTTTTTGTTTGTTAATTTGTGCGGGACCTGTTGGCTACGCGATTAACCTGTGGCTTGAGAAACTATGACTCAGGGGCATCTAAGTCGTCAAAATCACCCGTGGATCGCACCCGGCCTGAGCCACACCAACCCTTAACATGGTTGGATTTTTTGTCCCCGCAAGTTTCGAATCGGTGACTTTAACATCACTGAGTGACTTAACAACACACTCCGTTACTGACTGTCCTACACCTCGAGGACCCACTTTCAATTTTTTAATAAATTATTTTTTAGTGAATTTTTTTATGAGAATTTTTTTTAATTAAAATTTTTATTATCATTAAAAAAAAAATTAATTTTTTTTAATAAATTATATATAATGAATATTAAAAAAGAAATTGTCCTCCCTTGTCATAAGGGGAGGAGATTAATATAAGTAATCATTTACATGACATTCTTAAAGAGCCATTCTTATTTATGAAGAACATCTTTATGTGATGGTAACATACTTTGAAAAAACTCTTTTACTCATATATATATATAGGACACTGGATGAGGTAGATGACTTGCTATCTAACAGGGGCAAGAGGGCATTTGGTTGCAAAAATGGTCTCTCTATCTTTTCTAGAAGAGATGGTGTTTCTATCTCTTTTAAATAAGTTATGACAATTTTATCAAATGCTTTTTCGATTTTGGTTTGCTTTATTTCTCGAAAATGTTTCCAATAGGAGTAATTTTGTTAATAATGTCTCCAAAAAAATGTTCCCAATTAGAAGTAATTTTGTTAATAGTATTGAAGGGGAAATTTTCTATTATTATCATGATGTAAAAGTATATTGTCGTTTAGGTTTGCAAGCATGTTTTTTTCAACCATTTAAATTTTTAATTTGAAAAATATTATGAATAAAAAAAATCTAGTTCTTATTGAATTTTTTTTTTTGAGTTTTAACATTTTAAAAATATAATTTTATACCTCGGATGGGGTGCTATTGCGGTATACTTGGCGCGACGTGGAGGTGAGGCACAACCAGCAAGGCACAGAGCCATATGACGGGCTCGTGCCATCGCCTGCCACCCTAAACCAACATTAAATGGCCATTAGCATGGCGCAGGCGACAATTAATCTGCTCCTTCCTCCCCTCAAGCTTCATTTCATGGCCACGATCTGTTTGCTCGTCGTTTGTCTCTGCGCAGGTTTCATTTGGCTCTCCCCTTTGCAGCCTTTGTCGAAACTCCCTGGGATTGGCATGCACACCACCGCCCTGGTTCGGCCTCAGGCTTCCGTCCATTCCCTGGTACACCTAGCGCCTTTTTCCTGCCACTCGACGAGAATTATGCTGCGCCCTCGAGGACGCC
Source organism: Picea sitchensis (assembly GCA_010110895.2). Taxonomy (NCBI): domain Eukaryota; kingdom Viridiplantae; phylum Streptophyta; class Pinopsida; order Pinales; family Pinaceae; genus Picea; species Picea sitchensis. The sequence goes on from SNQJ01S0002380.1 coordinate 865,747, forward strand.
CGCGCAAAGGATCCCCTTGGAAACCTCGCCGACCCTCTGTTTCACCCCCTGCATCGCCTTCCTCCTGCTCCTCTCCTTCTATTCACCCCGAGCCAATTCCTCCTTCGCCACCCACTATCGCTATCTCGCATTTTGATAGCCTCGTTATCGTCCCTAAGATGTCATCTTCTTCCTCTCGCCTTCCTCCTAATCCTCCAGTGTTTGGGCCTCCTCCTCCACCACATCCGAACTCGGCTGGGAAAACTGTGGGAGAACCTCCTCCATGCGAGAATCAGCCACCGAACTCTTTCCTTGACACTCAGCTACGAGACAGCCTGGCAATTCTTTTCAGCCTGGCCTTTGAACTCCGCCAGGGGGTGGAGGATCTTCAATTTCCTCTGTTGGTCGTGGACAAGAAGGTAGCAATCCTTCTCCAGCTCCTTGCCTCTCTTCAAGTGGCTCTCCCCACAGACCTCGCATGTGCGTCTTCGGCGAAGGAACCCGGTGGTGCAACCAACGAGGGGAACGCCCAGGTGCAGCGTCCAGCTGGGAATTAGCAGAACCAAGTCGTGCACGAGGATATGGCAAAGGAGATGGTCACAGCTCGTTGCGCGTTGCAGGATACCTTGCCAGTTGTCGACATGACCGGGGGAAGCGTGGACGCGGGGAAGCAGTGGGACGATGGAGTGACATATGTCGAGGAGGAGCCGTGGTCCGAGGCTATCCACGTCACCTGGACAGATCATCTGCCATCTGTATGAGGTCATGAGGGAACTTCTAGTTTCTTTAGTCTTTCTACTTTTTAGTTGTTGTCCAGTTAGTCTCAAACAGTATATCGAGACTATTCTACCACTTATGTTTGACTTCTATGTTGGCTGGACTGGTTTCCCCTCTGTTGAGGTAGTCCAGTAACTACAACACGAATATTCTATGTACTCTGTATCTCCTTTTTGGTCTAAGAAAGCCCTTTATATATAATACTACTAACTTACAAATA
>SNQJ01S0002380.1:867402-900722 GCA_010110895.2 Picea sitchensis
ATCTAAACTCAAAAAATTGTAAACATAAAATGTCTTACAACTTAATAATTGTTTTTGAAGTGTTAGTATGATTCACACCTTGTTTACATGTGTCTTTGCTTTTGTTTCAGTGGATAATGTGTTGTGGCCCCACATTCATTTCCAAGGGTTTATCAGAGAAGGGTGTCCTTTGGCCCCTTATCTTTATGTTTTGATATTGGTACTCTTGGTTACTTGTTGGAGGTAGCTCGTCTTTAGGGTCATCTCAAAGGTATTTTTCTCACGGGGGAGATGGTTAGCAATCATTTTGTGGATGAATATCTTTTGTCTCGGTTGATCAGAAGTCAGTCTTAGCTGCCAGTGATTGTCTTGCAGTGTTTTGTGAGGCTTAAGGGGAAATTGTTAGTGATCACAAGACAAACTACTGGCTAGTTGGTCTTGAAGACGAGCTCACGCGGTTGCCAACTTCTTGGAGGTTTTTCCAGCTAGGGTTTATTATGTGGCATCTTGGAATACTATTTGGGGTGGACCTTTCGTCATTTGTTATGTGGGATTGGTGCCTAGAAAGATTGCAACGCAAGTTAATTTTTTGGTAGTGCAAGGATCTTCCTTTATTGGTTTGTCGATGGTGGTGAGCAAGATTCTCTAGGAATCCCACATCTACTATGTGTTGTGTTGGTTTCCCAGTAGGACATCGTTTTGTTGATTGGAACAATTTTTTCACTCGTACTTGTGGGCCAAGTATGGTGGGTATCATGGTCTTCCCATGGTCCCTTGGGTTGTATGTACCATGCCCAAGGACGAGGGGGGCCTTGCACTAATTGATGTGGAGATCCAAAGCATCATTTTGGTCATTAAATGGGTGATTAGATGTCAGGATGGCTCATCCCTTTGGTAGGTTTTGATCCGACTTAGATTGAATTCATCCCAACATGTTGGAAAAGTAAGGGGATAGTTTGGATTATGTGATATCATTTTTGCTCGTCATAATTTCCAGATTTCAGGGTCCTTCATCTTTAGGAGTATTTGGATAGATTGGAGGAGGGTGGTAGGTTCGGTTCGTTGGCACTAGACATGTAGTAGATCATGTTGGTATCTAGCTAGGAGGCCAATTTGGAGTTAGAAGTAGGAGGGTACTTTAATATTTGACGTCCCTTATTTTTAGGAAAGTAGGCTTAGTCAAAATAATATTTTCTTCTAGAGAGATCTTTGGTTCCAATTCTCGTCCTTGAAAGAACCATTGTTCAATGGCTAGGGAGTTTGCATTGTCTTCTATGGATCGATCTATCTTTATGGATATTATTGGGATCATACCCCGGGAGGATATATTTAAGATGGATATTGATATGATCAGTCCCTTTTGGCAATAATGTGAGTGGAGTTTTGGATGTCCCTTGATCCAACATGATTCCCATAACCTCTATTCCATTATGCATCAAAAACATGAGTTAGGTCCCATTCTCAATGCTAGGTGGATTTCTTTGGGTGCGAAGAGCCGTTGGATTCGATAGTTTCCTGGTGTCCGGTCGATTCGAGTTTCCTATAAGCTCTGGGTTTTTTCTTGGATGGTGATCTACCAAGGTCTCCCCTCCAAAGCCCCACTGGCTAAAAGTGGTATTTTTGATGGCCTTTGCCCCTTTTGCTTAAACTCGAAATCAATGAAGCACATATTGTGGGAGTGCTCCTTTGCGAGATCCTATTGAGCTCAAGTTCACTCTCAAATCATGAACAATCCTAGGGTCATTTGCCTTAGCAAGCAATTTTTTTTGGTGATTCTAGATCGATGATTAGAGATTTTTGGCTTATATTTGGCACTATTTCAGAGTTTCCGCTTTACATATCCTTTGAAAACTTTGTTGCAAGTTTGTTTTTGATAACGAAGTTAGTTCTTAGACAATTTTTTGGCAAATTATAATGAAATAAGATACATATGCAACTCCTAGCAAAAGGGACATTGAGGATTAAAAATGCCAAATTATTAGATCCAACCACTTATTTTGATTTCATAATTATTTTAGTTACCTTACAAACAAAATAATATAATACACATTGTATACACTTATTTATTTATTTATAAGTGTCGATTGCCAAGTTTTATGTCATGTCAAAGGAAATAAATATTTTAGATTAATACATTAGTATAAAATTTATCAATCATATATATATATATATGATTGATGAATTTTATACTAATGTATTAATCTAAAATATTTTAAATATTTATTTCCCTTGTCATGACATAAAACTTGACTTTTACGTAGTCATACATCAACCAAATCATTAATCTAATTATGAGAATCTGAGCACTAACATATCTTTAAGATCAATACTCTTTTTTTTTTCCACATAAAATTTCACTTTATATTAGTTAAAATATAAACTGTTTCGATACATAGAAACCATCACCACCATATCCAAAATATACATAGGATATCTAGTAGATATCTAATATCCATACTATCTTCCCATCCCACAAAATATGAAAACTGACTATCTAAATAGCCCTCCCAAAATCTACAAAAAGAGGCAGTTCCATAACATTCAACATTACATAGATAAATGTCTCTGGATCATATCCCCACACCCCATAGGAAAGACAATAGCAGCCCAAAACCTAAAAAAGTTCAATTGACAATGGAGGACCCTCATGTTCCTCAACACTTTGAAAATATAAGATTTTCCCTGGTTGCTTTTGAAGTGCTTGTTTAGATAGGTTGTCCGCTTCTGAATTATCATCTGTGTAAACATGATCAAAAGTGATATGCTGAAAAAGTTTAATAAGATCAACCAACCTATCCTTCCAGCATTCCAATGAAATCACCTAAAGACGTCCTTTTTCACGTAGCCAATTAATTAAAATCATCAAATCTCCATTCAGACACATGTAAATAATTTATAAAGAGCCTTGAAGCAAGAGTCAAAAGGGCCCAGGCCCCCATCAATTTGGCCCTTGTGTTAGAGCCCGGGCCACAATTTAATGTCCACTTGTAGATGCGATTGTCCCTTATCTTAATAATACCTCCAAACCCACTGTTGAGTCCCGTGGCTTCGACAACCCCATCAAACCATCCAGTTGCACCTTTCACTTCATTCTTTATAACTCTGTTCCTCATAGTCGGTGCTTTCACCTGAGTAGCATAAGAATCCAATGCTATAGCCACCAGGGTAACCACTCTAAAAGCCGAAGGTTTTCTGTCTTCGAATATAGCAAAATTGCGGTCCATCCATATGAACCAATAGACAAAAATGGGTAAGGTAGAATGTCGCATCCTTCCAGAAACCCAATTTTTAAAGGATTCTGTAAGAGAAGATCCATCCCATGAACCCGATAAATTCTGATGTGTATGGAGTGTTGTCCAAACTGTGCGCACAAATGAGCAATCCACAAACAGGTGTAAGGCCGATTCCCAATTCTGATTACATAACACACACTATCCCGGTCCATTAAAACCATGACACTAAAGGTTCTCCCATGTGAGAATCTTATTCTCCACTAGCAGCCAAGTAAAAATTTTCAATTTCAATGGACAATTCCATATCCAAAGATTCCTCCGCCACCCCTTTACAACACATGACTGCTTTCTTTTCTCTATCACCTCATATATATTCTTTACTGTAATAACGCTAGAAGCATTACCTCCCGACCATTTGAGTTCATCAGGTTGTCTGGAAAGAAGAATCCTATTATGTATAAGTTCCTTCTGAAAACACATCCACTCGCAAGCTAGTCGCCCACCAAGCCCCAAATCATCACTGGTATTCCACTTAGTTCCTGTTATACCTGGACATTGTTCACAACTAGCCTAAGAGAGAAAGTACACTCCTCTTCGATTTAATTCAAGAATTAAATCATCTGAAAGAATAGCTTTATCACCCATACCTAGAATGTAATCCCTACCAACCAAAATGGAATCCCCTGAGCTAGGATACCATGCAATCCAATGCAACAGAATATGAATAGATTTTAGTAAGTACTTCCATACATGAGAGCCCCTTGTCGAAGAAACCATGACCATCCTGAGCCACCCCACAACCGAGCAATATCTGAGGTACTTATCTATGATAACACAATGCCACATACCTTATTTCATTAACACTCTCCATAAAGTATTGGTTGCCATAGCCATACTGAAGCTATGAAGATTCCTCAAGCCCCATCCTCCATACAGTTTTGGCCATGCTAAAAGTTGCCAGTTGTAGAGATGGATTCTTCTTTTATTTATAGAACCAGACCACATGAAGTTAAACATCAACTGACGTAAATGATTCAGAATCGAAGATGGTAGATTTGATAAAGCAAGCCAATAGACTGGATGAATTTCCAATACTGCTTTAATTAACACAAGTCGGCCTCCAATAGACAACCATCGATTACACTAATGGCTAATGCGCTTTTCAAATTTCTCTATGAGCCAATTCCAATCATCAACATTATACCTATCCATCTTTAAAAAGTAACCAGGATACTTAAAACCAGAAGCTAAAGAAAGAAAGTTATAGTGAAAAATAGGCTTATAGGAATCCAGTAAAGAAGGTTGTATGTCGTAATGAAGAAATGATGTTTTTTGGACATTAATCACCAATTTGGATGCCTCACAGAAGATATTCAAAATTCTTTTTATCTCCATCCATTCTGATAAAGAGGCTTTTGTCATAATAAGAATATCGTCAACAAAAAGAAGATGGAGGACTTTAATAAACCTTGAAACTTTTATACCTATAATGTTACCTTTTTCTTGGCTATCTTTTAATTCCAGACTTAGTCCTTCCATAACGAGAATGACGAGCAGGGGAGATAAAGGGCTCCCTTGTCTTAACCCTATGCCACTGTTAAAAAAATCGGTAGGTTCTCCATTGATTAAGATAGCATATGTTGCAGAACTAACACATCCCATGATCCATATTATCGTCGGTAGCCCAAATCCACATTGAAAAAGCACCAGACAAAGGTAATCCCAGCTAACATAGTCATAGGCATTATTTAAATCTATCTTCAGGATGAATGCTTGTATTTTTTTCTCGCGGATACTATGCAGACATTCTTGAGTCGTCCCAATGGCATCTATAATTTGTCTCCCCTTCAAGAAGTTGAATTGTTCCTCAGATAATGCACATGACATAATGGGCCTTATCCTTTTTGCAATAATTTTTTATATAATTTTATAACATAAATTACAAAGAGCTATTGGGCGGAACTCCTCGAAGGAGGCTAGACCATTGACCTTAGGAATTAAGTCGATGAAGGTCGAGTTCAAAGATCTCTTTACTTCTCCCGACAGACGGGATTCCTCCACAACCTCCAACAAATCATTAGCTACCAAGTCGAAATAGTTGAGAAAAAACTCAACCGTCCAACCATCGGGACTAGGAATTTTGTCCTTAGTGAATCCCTTAAGAACTTCTTTAATTCCCTCTGTAGTGCAAGGGCTCTCAAGAGTAATGACCTCCTCCTCAGTAACAAACCTTTGATATAGATGAACATTGGCTATCTATTCTTCATTGATAATATGATCTGATTCTTTAAAAAATTTGCTAAAATTACTGACTTCTTCACTCTTTATAGCCTCCTGCCCTTTGTGGACCCGATTCATTTCATCCGTGACCTCCCACAGGTGTTTTTTATCATGCCTAAAGCTGGCATAGTGGTGAAAATATGTCGTATTTTTGTCACCACTCTTGATCCACATAGCCCTACTCTTTTGACGCCAGCGTTCCTCTTCTGCTAACAACAATTTATTCCTTTTCAATTCCAAATATTTGATACGAGAACCCATATCAAGTGTAATGTCATGTTCTCTACTGTGCGAGGACAATTCCACAAGTTCCTCTTCTATGGGAAGAAGTAAACGATGTTCATCAACTTTTCTTTTTTTTAACCATTCCTTTACTCGGTACTTGAGGGACTTCAATTTCATTATCAATCTATGTTGTGGCCCTCCCAATGCAGAAAGTTCTTGGTTATTCCAAACTTCTCGAACCAATCGGACAAAACATACTTCTTTCATCAAATCCGGATTGAATTTGAAGGGGTAAGCAACTGACTTAAATAAAAAATCCAAATGAAACAAGATTGGCGCGTGGTCAGAAATATAAGGATATTCTACCTAGGAACGAAATCTGACAGAGTCAACTAGGAGAGAGTCGGAAACACACACTTTGTCCAATCTTTTTTGAATATACTCCACACCACTACGACCATTTCGCCAGGTAGGAATGACTTTTGGAGGTTGAATGTCAACCAAGTGATTCTTTGCCAAAAGATTTTTGAAAAATACTGCTAAAGAATCCGACAAAGCCATCGTCCCCCAAAATTTCGCTAGGCCCAAGGAGAAGTTCAGATCCCCTGCCAGGATCAAATTAGGCTGAGATAATAGCCCAGAAGCATCCACCCGCTCCCAAAAATGTCTTCTCTCTAAACACGGGCCATAAACATTAATAAAAGTGAAACTCCTTTTAGCCGAGATGAATGAACCTGTCAATAATAGTCCACCAACACAAAGAAAAGGATTTAGATAAAAAACATTCGGGTCCCAAGCAACAAGGAGTCCTCTCGACTTCCCAACAACACTGACTGCACAATTCATCCATGACGGACACAAAGAGTTCATGAAAATTCTTTCCTTATCTTCTGCAATTAAAGTCTCCTAAAGGAAAAGTATACTCGGTTTATTGAGTTTCATCAATCTCCTCAAAGAAGGAAATTTAAGGGGGCCTCCCACCCCTCTAATGTTCAGGGAGAGGAGGATCATGACATAGCCCTGGCCAGGGATTTCATGCCTCTAAGCACCCCCAAGTCTAATGTAGTACCAAAATGTTGTTCCACGACCAATGGTAAAGAACCTTGCTTCTTCCTAGCACTGTGCGTTTTGATCGGGGATATTTCTTGTCCCAATCCCCTTGACCACCCTAGAGTGTTACGCTAACCACCATCCCTCAATGGTTGGCCAGGGTCCCTATCAACCTGGGAGACACCTACTTGCGCTTCTAAACCCCAATAAGAGGTTAAGGGTGTAGTAAGTGGAGAAGTCTTTTCGGCCAAGTTCTGAGACGTGGAAGCTAGTTCCGAAGGCAAGACAGACACAAGTTGTGTCATGGTCAAAGAGTCTGACGTAGAAGTAACAACTAGGGAAGGGGTGGAAGTAACACCAGGAGGATCAGGGTGTGTATTAGGAAATGAGGGAATGACCGAGAAGTCCTGACCTTCCATATTGTCCATGCCAGTTTGTTCCCCCGAAGGTAAAACATCCCTAGTAACCACAGAAGGGCATGCATTCGAAAAGGAAGAAGCCAAGAAATCCCATTCCCATAATGAAAGTTTCAGAAAAAATTAGGACAATAGGATTTTAGCTTACCTAGAAAGGAGCTTGAGTCCAAGGTTGGGTCATCGTCCAAGCAGCCAGTCACCTGATCACTCTTAAAATCTAGCGAATCCTCCGTCATATATTCAATAGAAGTTTTTGTATCTTAGAGGTCGTCAAAAGAGAATGCTCGAACCCCGAGAGTACAATCTTTACGCAAGTGTCCTGTCCTTCTACAGTTAAGGCACCAGAAAGGTAGACCTTAATAGTCTAGCTTTTGTATAACAACCTGGCCATGCCACTCAATCTCAATACTATCCATAAGTCCTGCATGCAAGTCCAGTTCTACAAGAATACGAGCCATGCGCTTGTCTTCTGACCGTAAACCCACTTCATCCAACTTTAAAAATCTCCCTAAAATATTTCCTATAGCCGACATAGCAGGTTTATTCCAAAGGTTGAGCGAGAGCCTAGGTAGAAGTACCCACACATGTCTATAACTAAAGTAATCCTTAAAAGGATCAAACCCTAACCTCCACCACTTCAACATCAAGCTGCCCCCTTCAAAATCGCAAAAACCTCCTCTAATGAGCTCATCATCCTCTGGGCTCTTAAATATCAAACCAAACCACCCACAGGGAAGTAAGGAAAATTCAGGAGAATACCTGATAATGGGAACCCATGCCTTGTTCATCCATTCCTCAAGAGTGATGGTAGACCTTGTCTTGTTTGCAATTCTTCGAATAAGAGCACACAGAGATAACCTACAAGTTTCAGCTAAACCGACATCCATACCTATTACCAAGCGTCTATGCGAATTTTTTGGTTTCCAAGCTCTGATTGTTATCTTATGGGTGGAATCTTTCACACGCAGGGCTTCCCTCGGCGAGCCTATCCCTCCCTTATCCAACTGCTTGTATCAATTTTCAGGTTGTATATCATTACGAGTCTGAGTAAAACCGAAACTGTTAATAGCCTTTACTTCCTTCCCCCGCTTCTCCAAACCACTTAGTCCTGACTGTTTTGAACCAATGAGCTTGCTACCTGGAGGAACTAACAACAATGGCTTGTGAGGTAAACTGCTAGTCGGTAATGACGTTGGAGAGTTATTAGGTGGTCGTAAAATTGAATTTAAAGCTCCACCACCCTTATTTAAGTGACATAACTCATCCACAGTCTTAAAGAGATCCTCTTGATCCCACTCCTCCTCATCCAGGGTGCCCATCATGTTAATAGCCTATGTTAACCAATCTCGTCGAGTGTCTTCAGTCCTTGACTCTGCCACTCACACATCACATGATAGGACCCCCAGCTATCTGATCCCAAGGGTTAATACGACAAAAGCAAAGTCGTTAATGAACTATAGGATGATCCAATCATTCATTAAAACCCTCTGTCAGGTGTACACTGGATTAAATGCCCGGTAATATAGAAGGTTAAATCACTCGGGAAGAGGGGATGCTAACTCGCCTCTTAAAAAACCCTAAAAAAATACCATCCCATCAGAAAACAATGAATAATAAGGTGCCAAACCCAATCCTTCAATAGACAGTGCCCAGTAGATCGAAAAATGTCCAAACCCTAGAAAAAACCAAGAACTATAAATGGCAATCCACAATTTTTGTTCCATGTATTAAATCTAAAAGAGGTATCTCTCGCTCAAATTTGAAAATACACATTTTCCTCCCTCCTCCATCGACCCGTCTTTTTAAACACACATTTTACCTATTATCAATGATGTTACATACATCAGTAAGACCTCTACTCTCCCGTGAAAACAAATAACTCTCCAATACAGTCTAATTTTTGTGTCAACCCTTCCCATGATAACAATCTCATTTTTGTGTTCTCAAGATCAATACTCTCACCATAGCCCAATGGTAGTGCCCCATTAATACTCTCCAATTGTATTTCGACATTATGAGAATTTTGCGTCCTTCCTTTTAAAAGTTCCTTAGAGCATGTTATCCAAAGGAACGACATAACTTTCTAAAAAGAATAAACTTTTGTAAAATAGTGGCAAATGTCTCTTATACCCTAGACTCGTCATCCTTTTGGATATATATTGATACTAAGTTGCATCATTGCATCTTCTCTCCTTGAATTTGGATTCCATTTCATTCTTTATTTGCACAAAAAAATTGTGTTTCTATCTTTGACCAGTTTCTGGAGCGCTCAACATGTATTTTGTTCGCAGTGTTCTCTTTCTTATCCTTTTATGAGTTTAAAAACTCTGGGTATTTCAACATTATCATTTCGGTATTTCAATGTCCTTAATGTGATTTCCTGAGTTATTCTTGCAATAATAACATAATAAGCTCAATTGTAAGCAATATGGGAGAATTACCATTAATTAATTTGAAATTTGAAAACGAAATTGTATAAATAAACGAGAATTTGAAATCTCAAAATTAAAATGTACAAATACATAATAATTTGAAAACGAGCAACTTTACCAACAAACTTAAACCTGCCAAACATTAAAAAACAATGATAACTATTAAAAATAAAAAATAGATATAATTATATATATTATTGAAGGATAAAATCGACTTATTAAAAAAAACAATTATTTTATACTCTTTGAAATTAGAGAATTGAAGTGATATAAAGAATAGTTCGGGGGTGGAGCTATAGACTAGCCGTGAGTTTATTCATGGTAACAATGTAAGTACCCAACACAATATACATACCAAATAAAAGTAAAAAAAAGAAGGAAGTTGTATATGTGGGTATAATTTTAAACAATCAAAGAATAAAATATTTCAACACATTTGTTGAGAATTTTTTTGATTTTTTTTTTTTTTTCTTCTTCATCTGGGCCAAGTTCAAATATTTTGATAAGTCTAATTATTGGTATGTTTGAAGGAGTTGTGGGCAGACTTATATGTGCAAGTAAAGAGCATAGATTGTATGGCACTGTTCAATCACCAAATATTGAATTTCAACCGAATACTAAATTTCAGTGGGTGGTTTGAGTTAGAAGAGATGCCGAGTATGGAAACATTGGTATCGTTGGAGGTGTTGGTGGCAAAGATATATGAGGGTTGGTGCAGTGGATTAGAGAGCTCTGAAGTAATAATATATTAGCCAGTGCTTTGAAATACTCACAACAAAGTGGTAGCAAAATACCTGCTATGAATTTGGAAGAGCACAAGAATCCACTGTGCTAGAGACTATTATTGTAAGTAGAGACTTCACAGGTATACACTGCAATCATTAGCCTTCTCTATGATGTTTCTTAATCATATGTTTCAATCAGACATGTCCATGTCTCGCTTTTCTCCTGGTGTTGTTCTATCTTCATATGAGTACGTCTTCTTTTATGAGAAGACTTGGGAGCAGTATGCCTATGTTAATAATGCAGTGAGGGAAGAAGGCGATGAGGTCATCCAAGCATGGCGATGGGAAGGATATTCATATGGAGACGACTTGGGGTCAGTATGCCCATGTTAATAAGGCGACGAGGGAAGAAGGCAGTGAAGCCATCTAAGCATGGCGATGGGAAGGCTATTCAGATGGTCCAGTGTCAGAGCCAAGAAGAGCCATCCAACGAGCCACTATTTGTCAGAGCCATGATTGTTTCTCAGAGATAAGAGCCATCCAGCGAGACACTATTTGTTAGAGCCATGATTGTTTGTCAGAGCCACTATTTGTAGCCATGATTCTTAGGGATTAATCCAAGAAGATAGAAATAAAACTTACGAACAACAAAAATATCATTGTATGTGAGGTTGCCTAAAACTTACCAAAATATCATTGTATGTGAGGTTGCCTAAAACTTAGGCTAATTTAGGCTAATAGTTATAATAGGCATAAACACTTATGCTATCTAAAATCATCTTGACAATAAGAGTCCAATCTTATTAGCCAATAGTATCTTCAATAAAATCAATTTAAATAATATAAAAAAATAACCATTTTTTTTCCTATGTAGAAGTTTGGATAGAAAAAAATATTTAAAGTCAAACTTAAACTAATTGACAGTCAAATTCATATCGAATGCTAGAGTCCCTACTTGCCTTCGGCAGGGACTAATAATGGAAAGTTGCATGGTAATTAGTCCTCATTGAGTAGATGGAGTAGTAGAAATGATTTAGCTGGGACTTTATGTTCTAAGTACTTCCTTTGTTTGTTTTCTTTTTTAGATGGATGATTTATCATCATTGTCGCTTATCTTATTGAGAGATTAAGTAAGGAGGGGTGAGACATTGACAAAGGTGATATGGGTAAAAACATCCATTTCTAACATTGCATAAAGCATATGATTTGATGTCAAGATTAGAAGAAATTTTTTTGTCTTGTTGTTCATATTCACTTCAAATTCAAAGTATATGGTTTGATGGCAGGATTAGAAGCAAACTCTTTGTCTTAACGTTCATATCTTCTTTATTAAGAGAAATTATAGCTCAAACTTGCTTTGAATGGATCTTGAGTTCTAAAACCTTAAAGCTCCAAACACAATACTGTAATAGCCTTGCTACAAGATTTAAATTTCCAAACTCACAGGGCTTGCACATGGGTCTCTACTAAGTGAACTTGTGACATAGCACATGCCTTCATGAGATATTGAAGAATACATCTAATGTCACTAGATATTGATAAATACCTCCCAAAATCCTTTTGTTGAACCCCCCTCCCAATACATCTTTCATATTAAGAAAACCCTTATTCTTACTACATATCCCCTATTTTTATCATATAGCCCTTTTTGTACCCCCCAATAGATATAAACCCCCTAGTTCCATGCATCCACTCCCAATACCTACAATATATTGACCCTGTTTTTCACAATTTTAAAACCCCCTTTATGAATGAACATGATAAGATATTGGTCAACAAGATGAAGCCCCTTTGCGCTTGCAACATACGGGCTTTGAAAAATATCTTAAATTACTAAGAGGAGTTTATTTTTTATTATTTAATGGATTTCATGTCTTAAAGCATTGAAACAAAAGAGGTGAACATGTTGAGCTACACCATGGATAAGTAGGATACAAAATCTTTTAAAAGCCAGAGAATAATTAACCCTTCGACTACAATGATCACAAACTCTGAATTCAACAACTATTCATATTTCTTTCTAAACTTCATTTACATTTGAACTTGAAGATTCAAATAAAATATTGGTATTATTATTGCAATCATAAAATCCACAAAATCAATGGTGGACAAGCACGAGGAGCTAAGAGATGGATGAGAAGGGAATATATTTGACTATTTCATATTTTAAAGTGTTATATAATGCAAATTGAGTTATTGAAAGATTTGTTGTACATGTAATCTTGGTGGCATTGTAGCATTCAGGTGGTTGATCGGTTTATCTGGCGTAGACCCCCAACCCGCAGGTCGAGATCCACTCATAGGATCGTTCAAATCTCCCTCTCTGAGCCGAAGTGGCTCTGTCGGATTCCTATCGGAACCTTCAACAATTTCGATCCACAGGTCCTTATGAATTTGAGCCTGCGTGGACAAATACCAGGCGCCAACTAAAATCCCCTGGGCCAAAATAACGTCGTACCCTTTTCTAAATTCAGGACTTTTCCTTTTCTTTCCTTTTCTTTTCGGGATTTCGGATTTCGCGAATCCTGTTATCGAGGTTCTAGACCTTTCCACCTTCCGAAACCCGAAATGCCGATTTTCCTGAAATGCTTGGCCACGTCCTCCTACACAGTTGTATCGCGTTTCATGACTTTGGGAGTTTCAGAACAAGGAATCCTGACCTCTTGTCTTCACAACTGTTGAAATGACGAAACCCGAAACGTTCAGCCAAAGACTGGCTTCTATCGAAACTTTTTCATTTTCCTTTCGGGGTTTCGGACTTCGCGATTTTGCGAGTCCCGATGTGAGGCTCCTGGATCTCTAACCTCCACAAACCCTGAAACTACGAAACAATATCTCCAACGGGATCAACGGATATAAGCCTCCCTTCGATCCGATGGACCGCGTGATTTTGGACTTTCGGGTACCGGGAGTCCAAGACTCTTGATCCCAGAACAGTGTCCTCTCAGGTTCCCGAACCCCGAAACATCGAATTGCTGAAACACCACTTCACACTATTTCACGTTTCACAATTTTTGGGGTTCTCATGTGAAGTGCTCGAATTCTTGTCAACGGGAATGCCGAAATCCCGATTCCCGAAATGCCGAAATACCACTTCACATTATCCCGGATCTCACAACTTCAAAATTCTAAATGCAAGGGCCCAAGCTCCTTGTTCTCAGGACTTCCGGTATTCCGAATCCCGAAATGCCGAAATGATTTTCTTTTCCCCGGGATTTCGTGAACCGAGAGTTCGAAACTCTCGATTCCAAATCACTGTCTCCTCGAGTTCCTGGATCCCGAAATGCTCCTCCAAAGGTATTTCGCGTTTCGCGATTTCAGAGATTTTGATGTGGAGCACTCTACTCCTTATCAATAGGAATGTCGAAATGCCGATTCCTGAAATTTGGAAATTTGTCCCAGGCTATTCTTTTCGCGATTAGGGAGTTAGAGTGACCAAGGGTTTTGGATTACACTCTAGACTCACAAATCCCGAATTTTCAAAATAAACTGACGCTCCCGCAGATCATGATCAATGGTCCATGTTGACTCCTGTTACCAGAGTGATGGATTCATCCCTCCTTATCCATCTTGTAACTCCTCTAGATCCTACGGTTCTCGTGTTTTCAGAATTTCTCCTCGAAGAATTCCGACCGCTCGATTTCTTCCTTGACAACTCGTTCAAAATGAACCAGTATTCTTATACTGGAACTCAAATCCTATGAAATGACTTCGATTCCCCCCTTTGAACACTTCAAAGGCATTAACCCTTCTGAGCTTTCCTCTGACAACTTCAAGTCACCAAAGAACTCCTGCACGCACTCCTTGCGGCAGACCTTCAAATACTTCTACGTATTTGAACTCTCGATTCTATGCACCTTCTGCAACAACAACCTTCAATCTCTCTCAATCTTAGTTGAAAGGTTCAAAGGACTCAGCTAGCCTGCGCACACCTTGCACGGCCCCTGTGCTTCACTTGCACTTCTGCTGAAATGAGAACAAAGATATCCCTCCCAAGCTTTCAGAGATGAACTCTGAGTCTTTGTCAATGCACTCCTTGCAAACGTTTCACTGTACTCCTTGCAGGAACTTCTCTCACTCAGAAAGAGAAACAATTGAAACTCATTCTCTCTCTCTCTTAGAATTTAAACATTCAACTTGAAAACATACATTCACACACAACATAATAACAAATGCATGACAAAGAGAATAAAACAAACATAAGAAGATCAATTAGCATGTATGCACAAAAAGCATCATAACACCATGAATTTGAATCAAAGCTTCATATATTAATTTAGAGCTTCTGTACATGGGTTCTTCTCTACAACTCTCTGCTACAACTCTCTTCTTCTCTATGATAATGTTCCTAATTCATCTAATTCCGATTGATACAATGATACAAAGATGAGGGTGTCTATAGTTGTTTTCCCTCCTGTTCCTAAAATTGTCTAATCTGGAATTTAAATCTACCTACTTTCATTAACTATGAATAAATGCCTTAAATTTTTACAGATGAGAGCAATCGCTCATGATCTGTTTACAATATGCGAGTACGCCTCCTTTTAACCATTACATTTAATGTTTTCAAAAATATCTCAAAACGTGAGAAAATGTGTGTTGCACTTTCCAGTTGTCTTTCGCTTCCACGCTCGCTTGACTGCTTACGATGCTCCTGCATCATACTTCCTCGCTTGAAAATTTTCATGGACTCCTGTTCATGAGTTCTTGCATGGTTTTTCCATTCTTCTGAATCTCTGCTTCATACTCCCAACTGGCATCTTCAATTGGATGTCCCTTCCGTTTGACCAAGTATTCAAAATAATCTTTTCTCCTGGTCCTCTTGCTGATTCTCCTGTCAAGCATACTTTCCATCTGTGGCTTTTCATCTATAGGCATTTGTTTAGTCCACTGAACCTCTGTCTGTTCACTGTCTGCTCCTGCTTCTTCAGCCCTGTAAGGGTACAAATCTGAGATGTTGAATATCGGTGAAATTCCGATCCCATCGGGTAATTCGATCTCATACACATTTGCCCCAAATTTCTTTACGATCTTGCATGGTCCAATCTTTTTCATTTTCAGTTTTTTATATGTTCCCCTTGGGAACCTATCCTTCCTCAGGTGTGCAAGAATCAGATCACCAACTTCAAATTGAATTTCTCGCCTGTGTTGATCTGCTTTGCGCTTGTATTCCTGGTTTGAACTTTGCAATTGCTCCTTGACTTGGCTGTGAAGCTCCTTCATTGCTTCTACAAAATTCTTTGCACTAGTACTCCTAGTTTCATTCTATTTTGAATCCTTCAATTCAGAAACTCCCCTTGGCTACATTCCATATACAATTTGGAATGGACTCTTCCCTGTTCTCCTGTTGATTGAATCATTGTAAGCAAATTCCACCTATGGAAGAATGTGATCCCACTGACTGTGGTGTTCAATCACTAGGCTCCTCAATAAATCTCCCAAGATCTTGTTCACAACTTCTATTTGCCCATCCATATGAGGATGATGAGTTGATATAAATGAAAATTTTTTCCCCAGCTTCTTCCATAAAGTCCTCCAGAAATGTCCCATGAACTTGGTGTCTTGATCTGAAACTATACTTCTTGGTAAGCCGTGAAGTCTGACAACTTCCTTGAAAAACAGGTTCACAATATGAGTTGCGTCGCTAGTTTTATGACATGGTATAAAATGTGTCATCTTTGAAAATCTGTCTACCACCAAAAAGATTGAATCAAATCCTCTTTGCATTCTTGGCAACCCCAATATAAAATCCATGCTCACTGCATCCCACGACCTCTCAGGTATGGGTAATGGCTGGTATAACCATGTGTTCTGCCTTTTTCCCTTTGTGTGCTGACAAATTCTACATCTGTTGACGCAACCTGCCCTCGACGACACTGTCGCTCTCACCAGGACCTTCTGTCCCACGGAAAGAAGAGTTGTAACACCCTTTGAATCCCGTATCGGGACCTCTCGTCACCCACAGGACTCTCTGTTGATCTCCCGACAGTTTCTTCGGGAAATCGGGTTTCGCGGTATCGCGAACCCTATGCGCGCTTCTCTCGCAGCTCCAAACTCCGAACCCCGAATGTCGATGGTCAACGGTCAACGGATCGGGATATCACCACTCACGACGTCCACAGCATGCCTTTCAAAACCCCGAGCCCCGAGGTGCCGAGTCTCGATCAAACGCCACCTGGACGATCCTATCTTTCGGGGCCCCACTCTGCCACGTCACCTTCGGGATCTCGCGGATCGCGAATCCTCAACACAAAGTTTCTTGCTGCTAGAAACCCCGAACACCGAAACCCCGATTCTTCGGATTCATGCCACCTGTCCTGCCTACGATCAACGGCTTCCATGGAATCGGTAAATCGCCAATTGTGATTTCAACGTGCATGCAACTCTTGCACTCGCCAACTCCGATCTGCCGAAGTACGATGGAAAATGAGTCCCACTTGCGCTTGGAGGTTAACTCTTTCTCAAGAGTTCAAGTCGTCCGATTCTCTTCCTCTTGAAGAGTTCTCCGCTTCACCCGCTTCGTCCTGTGCAACTGAAGCAAAGGTACTATCCCTCCTGAGCTTAGTCCTTCTTCTCCTCTAGAGACTCTGTACTAACTGCCCACGCTCGGACTCCAACGACTCCTGAAGTGTTGGGTTCTTCCAGACTATATGCATTCACGAAGACAATAGCCCCATGCCTTTCTTCTCTCAGACTTACTACTGAGACCTCAATCCGACCTGCACTTCACCTGCACGACTCGAATAATCCAACACAATTCTGGTCGATGAGAATAAGAGCTTCACTGTTGAACCACCTCAACGCACTCTATGCGGAGGAATTCGACTGCACTCTATGCAGGAATCTCCTGGTTCGGACAGTGAAACAATTGGAACTTATTCCCTCATTCTCTCAGGTTTCGAACCTGATATGCAATCACATACGCAGCATATAGAAGATAAGCATATAAAGAAGCAAATATGCAACAACATAATATCAACAACACACAGAGATCAAACACATCCATGGAATTGAATCAAAGCTTTTCCTATTAATTCAATATCTATACATGGGGATTCTTCACAAGCTCTCTGCTCTGTTCTCTATATCTAATGCTGAATAATAATCTCCATTATACAAGGAGGGTGCCTATATTCGTTTTCCCTCCTGGAAGTGAAACTGTCTAATCTACAGCTAACCCTATCTACCAGCATTTAAAACTATTTAATGCCTTCTTATCTACATTACAATACAAGTGCGCTTCATATGAATGCTTTCATTCAAACGACGGCGCAACAATCTTTTCAAAGTAATTCAAAAATGTATGTGTTGGCGCTGTCCAGCTGTTCTTCTCTTTCCATGCGCTGGCTCGCTTGAGGAAGTCGTAGATGCTCCTGCATCATCTGTCCACAAATTTTTTGACATCTGTCGTCATTCCTGGCCAAAAATAGGAGCCATTTAATTTCGAGAATGTTTTGTCATGACCGAAATGTCTGACCAATCCTCCACTATGTTTTTCTTTCAACAGATTCTCCCTCATGGAGAATTTTGGACTACATAATTGATTGCCTCTGAATAATAATCCATCTTGGATCATATATTCAGTCCACTATCTTCTGTCCTTGAGAATTGGATTCTCATATGCCTCATACGCCTCTTTAAAATCTGGATCGTGTCTGTACATTTCTTTGAGATTGTCAAAACCCAAAGTTTTGACTCTAAATTCCTGCATAAGCAAACATTTACTGCTCAAAGCATCAACAACTTTGTTAACAGTTCCAGAAATATGCTTAGTTACAAAAGTAAAATTATGCATGTATTCAACCCATTTAACATGTCTTTGGTTCAACTTCTCCTGTTGAGTCACGAATTGTAAAGCATGATTATCGCTGTACAAAACAAACTCTTTAGGAACCAAATAATGCCTCCATTTCTTCAGCGCTTGTATGACTGCATAAAATTCCTTGTCATATGTGGAGTACTTAACCTTCGCTTCATTCAGTTTCTCACTGAAGTATGCGATCGGTCTGTCGTTTTGGCTTAAGACCGCTCCAATTGCAAATCCACTAGCGTCACACTTGACCTGAAATGTCTTACTGAAATCTGGCAACAACAGAATTGGTTGTTCAATAATCCTCCTCTTCAACAGGTTGAAACTCTTCTCTACTTCCTCTGTCCAATGAAAATATTTATGTCTTTTCTTCACCGTATCCATCATTGGTGCACTAATCCCACTAAAATTTCGGATGAATTTCCTATAGAAACTAGCTAATCCATGGAAGCTTCGAACCTCAAATACACTTTTCGGCAATGGCCAATTCTTAATCACCTCTACCTTATTTGGATCCATTTTCAGCTCATCTGCAGAGATAACAAAACCCAAATAAATGAGTTCTGTCCTCATAAATGTTGATTTCTTCATATTTATTAGCAACTTCTCTTGCTGTAATCTCCTCATCACTGTAGCTAAATGCTTCAAGTGTTCTATTTCTGTCTTGCTGAAAATTAATATATCATCAAGATATACGATGATGAACTTCCCGATAAACTCTTTCAGGACTTCATTCATCAATCTCATGAAAGTACTGTGCGCATTTGTTAAGCCAAACGACAAAACAAGCCATTCATACAACCCCTCATTTGTCTTGAATGTTGTCTTTCATTCATCACCTTCTCTCATATGAATTTGATGATATCCGCTTTTCAAATCAATCCTCGAAAAAAACTTTGCTCCACTCAAGCAATCCATGAAATCATACATCCTTGGTAATGGAAATCTATATCTGATGGTAATCTTATTGATTGTCCTCGAGTCTGTACACATCCTCCAGCCTCCATCTTTCTTTGGGCTGAGCACTGTTGGAACAACGCATGGACTCAAGCTCTCTCTAATCAATCCTTTGTCCATCAAATCCTGGACCTGTTTCTTGACCTCTTCATTCTCATGCGACATCAATCTGTACGCTGCTTTGTTTGGTAAACTAGCTCCAGGTATAAGATCAATGTGATGACTTATACTTCTGATCAATGGCAACGAACGAGGTAGTTCGTCCACTACTATATCAACAAACTCTTCTAGCAACTTCTGGATTTCCTTTGGTAAATCATCCACTCTTGTACTGGTTAAAACAATTCTAGGCTTCCTGACCACAATGAATTGTGTATCTTCCTTCTTCTTAACCTCCTTAAGAAGTTCCTTCCCACTCATGAGAAGTACAATGTTGCTTGCCTCTGGTTTCACTTCTTTATCCTTAATCGACAACAACATGTGAGTTCTCCCATTCTTCTCCAGGGTGTATGTGTTCTTTCTCCCATCATGAATCACATTCCTATCATATTTCCACGGTCTACCCAACAATAGATGACAAACATCTATGGGATTGACATCACATAGTATTTCATCCTTATATCCTCCTATTTTGAATTCAACTAAACACTGTTTAGTGACATTTACCTGATGTCCTTTTTGTAGCCACAAAACTCTGTATGGGCTTGGATGTTCAATAGTCTCCAGCTCCATCTTTTCTACCATCTCTGTAGAAATGAGATTATCTGTGCGACCGCTGTCCACGATAGCTTTTCATACCCTGTCTTTTGTCTTGCAAGTAGTCCGAAAAAGTCTGTTCCTTTGGGCTGGGTTCTCTGCCTCTTTCTCTGGCTTCAAGAGAACTTTCCTCATCATCAGTGATCTTCCGCCCTCAGCATCTTTTGCCTCAACATTCCATCCTTGTGCTTCGGCAATGTGAGTTTCACCTCCTTCTTTCTTTCTATCTAGACATTCATAGGATTTGTGTCCATTTTTTCCGCAGGTAAAGAATTTTATTTCTCCACCTCTGCCTCTTCCTCTTCCTCTGGTTCGAGGAAAAGTATTTCTATCAACATACTATCCTCTCTGTGAGCTTCCACCTCTCTCAGTTTGATTTTGAGGTTTCTTCCACTCTTCTTTAGGTTTTTGACTTCTGTCTTGGGCAATTGTTTTGCCTCTGGCTTGACTTTTTCCTCGACCTCTTTGACCTTTTTTTCAGCTTAGCTGCTCTTCAGCTTTCAAAGCCATTTGATAAGCATATTCCACATTTCTAAGGGTCATCATGCTCATCTCATCCTGAATGTCGTACCTTAGACCATTCATGTACCTGGCAACTTTTTCATCGTCACTTTCCTAATGGCCTGATCTGATGTTGATCTTGTAGAACTCTTCAGTGTACTCTTTCACTGTCATCAACTTCTGTCTCAAGTTCTGCATCCTCCGAAACAGAGTAATTTGATAATCCTTGGGAATGAACTTTTCCTTCATCTTTGCAACCATTCTATCCCAACTCTTGATTTTCTTCTTTCCTTTGCAGCATCTGTCAGCCTACAATTCATCCCACCATAATGTTGCATGCCCTTTAAGTCTTGTGACAACATGTTTAACCTTCTTGTCTTCCTCGACATCTTCATAGTCAAAATATTTATCCAGAGCTCTAATCCAGTCTAGAATCTCTTCAACGTCCAAGTTTCCTTCATATACTGGAATGTCCATTTTCGCTCTGGCACCTATCCTTGCAACAACCTTGAATAGGCGTTCATTTGCTGCATCTTCGGCTGCAACTTCTTCTCCTTCGTTTCCAGCTTCATTTTCACTTTCAGCCTTACTAATATCCCTAGCATTTATTGTGCGCCTCTATGCTGTCTCCATGGCATCAACTCTAGCACGTAGTTCATGCATTTCCCTTTCCATTGCTGGATCAAGTATTGGTCTGTCTCTCCTTCTCGGCGGCATGGCTGAAAATATTTTCTCTTTTTCTCTGCTACAGAAAGCAAAGAACTCTTACTCGCTCTGATACCACACTTGGCGTAGACCCCCAACCCGCAGGTCGATATCCGCTCATAGGATTGTTCAAATCTCCCTCTCTGAGCCGAAGTGGCTCTGTCGGATTCCTATCGGAACCTTCAACAATTTCGATCCACATGTCCTTATGAATTTGAGCTTGCGTGGACAAATACTAGGCGACAACTCAAATCCCTTGGGCCAAAATAACTTCGTGCCCTTTTCTAAATTCAGGAGTTTTCCTTTTTTTTCCTTTTCTTTTCGGGATTTCAGATTTCGCGATTTCGCAAATCCTGTTATCGAGGTTCTAGATCTTTCCACCTTCCGAAACCCGAAATGCAAATTTTCTCGAAATGCTTGGCCATGTCCTCCTACACAGCTGTATCGCGTTTCGCGACTTCGGGAGTTCCGAAACAAGGACTCCCGACCTCTTGTCTTCACACCTGCTGAAATTTCGAAACCCTAAATGTTCAGCCAAAGACTGGCTTCTATCATAACTTTTTCCCTTTCCTTTCAGGGTTTCAGACTTGGTGATTTCGCGAGTCCTGATGTGAGGCTCCCAACTCTCTAACCTCCACAAATCCTGAAACTCCGAAATGATATCTCCAACGGGGTCAATGGCTATAAGCCTCCCTTCAATCCGATGGCCTGTGTGATTTCGGACTTTCGGGTACCGAGATTCCAAGACTCTCGATCCCATAACACTATCCTCTCGGGTTCCTGAACCCCAAAACACCGAATTGCTGAAACGCCACTTCACACTATTCCGCGTTTCGCAATTTCAGGGGTTCTCATGTGAAGTGCCCGAATTCTTGTCAATGGGAATGCTGAAATCCCAATTCCTAAAATGCCGAAATACCACTTCACAATATCCTAGATCTCACAACTTCAAAATTCTAAATGCAAGGGCCCAAGCTCCTTGTCCTCAGGACTTCCAGTATTCCAAATCCCAAAATGCCGAAATGATTTTCTTTTCCCCAGGATTTCGTGAACCGGGAGTTTGAAACTCTCGATTCCAAATCACTGTCTCCTCGAGATCCCGGATCCCGAAATGCTACTCCAAAGGTATTTCGCGTTTCACAATTCTGGAGCTTTTGATGTGGAGCACTCTACTCCTTGTCAACAGGAATTCCGAAATGTAGATTCTCGAAATTCTGAAATTCATCCCAGGCTATTCTTTTCGCGATTCGGGAGCTAGAGTGACCAAGGGTTTTGGATTACACTCCGGACTCACAAATCCATAAGTCCTGAAATAATATGATGCTCTAGAAGATCACGATCAATGGTGCACATTGACTCCTGTTACCAGAGTGATGGATTCGTCCCTCCTTATCCACCTTGTAACTCCTTTGGATCCTACGGTTCTCATGATTTCGGGAGTTCTCCTCGGAGAATTCCGACCGCTCGATTTCTTCCTTGACAACTCCTTCGAAATGAACCAGTATTCTTGTACTGGAACTCAAATCCTACGAAATGACTTCGATTCCCCCCTTTGAACACTTCAAAGGTGTTAACCCTTCTGAGCTTTCCTCTGACAACTTCAAGTCACCATAGAACTCCTGCACGCACTCCTTGAGGCAGACCTTCAAATACTTCTACGTATTTGAACTCTCAATTCTATGCACCTTCTGCAACAACAACCTTTAATCTCTCGCAATCTTAGTTGAAAGGTTCGAAGGACTCAACTAGCCTTCGCACGCCTTGCACGACCCCTGTGCTTCACTTTCACTTCTACTGAAATGAGAACAACGATATCCCTCCTGAGCTTTCAGAGATGAACTCTGAGTCTTTGTCAATGCACTCCTTACGGACTTTTCACTGCACTCCTTGCAGGAACTTCTCTCACTCAGGAAGAGAAACAATTGAAACTCATTCTCTCTCTCTCTCTCTTAGAATTTAAACATTCAACTTGAAAACATACATTTACACACAACATAATAACAAATGCATGACAGAGAGAATAAAACAAACATAAGAAGATCAATTAGTATGTATGCACAAAAACATCATAACACCATGAATCTAAGTCAAAGCTTCATATATTAATTCAGAACTTCTGTACATGGGTTCTTCTCTACAACTCTCTGCTACAACTCTCTTCTTCTCTATGCTAATTTTCTTAATTCATCTAATTCTGATTGATACAATGATACAAAGATGAGGGTGTCTATAGTCGTTTTCCCTCCTGTTCCTAAAACTGTCTAATCTGGAATTTAAATCTACCTACTTTCATTAACTATGCATAAATGACTTAACTTTTTACAGGTGAGAGCAATCACTCATGATCTGTTTACAATATGCGAGTATGCCTCCTTTTAACCATTACATTTAATGTTTTCAAAAATATCTCAAAACGTGAGAAAATGTGTGTTGTGCTTTCCAGCTGTCTTTCGCCTCCACGCTCGCTTGACTGCTTACGATGCTCTTGCATCATTATCTATGGAAGGCTTTAGGATATCTAGGTTGATCCGTATACAGGTGTTGTATGATGCACTACCACTCGAAGGGGTACAAACATGGGTTACAAGGGTGGCCAACAATGTGCGCTTAAGTACCACTTATAGATCATGAGTGTATGCTTCCCTGATTATGGAATTATGCGTTGAATGGTAAATCAATGTAGGTTTAAGACGCCAGAATACGTCTCTACCCTGAAAAAATGACCCACAATTTTCTGCCAAGGAAAGTGCTCTAATACCACTTATAAGGTACCAGATCTATTATAATAGTAGGAAAATAGAAATACTACAGAGAATAACAACGAAACAACACAGTATATGAAACCACAACACCAAAATAATACCTTTGTTGAAAGGAAACAATGTTCACTAGCCTCTTCGACGGGGCAACCTCCAGTAGAGCAGTCCTCTATTCAAATAATTCTCAAGACAAAAAAATTTCATGCCTCCTACTCTTATTTATACTAATTCTATCTTCTAAAGAACATTCTAGTGGAAGATCTTTCTAAAAGTAGAAGCTTCTATTAGGTCTTCTTACATTGACTTGTTCTCATTTATTAAATATGCCTTATAAACTAATGTCAACCTTTATTACATGGAAAATATATTATTCTACCTACATGAGGGGTTAGGGAGGTTAGGTCCCTAATAGAAACAGGCATAGAAAGTCCACATCACAACACTAGGGAAGTGCGAGTACTCTCTATATTTTCTTCCCGAATTTCGAAATCGAGATTAAAGCATACTAGTCTATCCAAAGCACCAAGACTCAATACCTCATCTGCCCAAACAAAAATTTGGATTGATACTCACATACACCAGCATCTTGATACTCACTACTAGGTATATCCCTAGGCATAAGATTCCAATCCCACAACACCACCAATGAGCAACACTCTAGCCATTCTTCGGGACTTCAACATCACAACTCCAATGCAAGGAATAAGAATTATTGGCATAAATAGTTGATTGAGTTGTCCCCATCCCATAACGTGTTACTTGTAACATTATTCTTCATGGTTATGAGCTTTGTAATGTCCCTCAATTTACAAACATTTAAACATTTTATTTTTTTATAGTTTATGATGTGAAAGAATTGGAAAAGACTTATGTGAAATTATATCATCATATACATTGGTGATGAATATTTTTGTAATCTTTATTTAATTTATCTTAATTAAAAAGAAATAAACTGATTACAAAACCAATTACAAAGAGTAAATCATTATTCCATGGGTGAGTGAAAAGGATAAAAACCACTAGAGTAATTATTGTTCATGGGACAAGTGGAACCCTACTCCCAAAGGTGTGGGATGTGAGGGAAAAAGCTAGCACAAAGTTAGGCCAAGAATATTTCCTAGGGTTAGAGATGAGGCCAACTTGAAAAATACCTAGGCAAGTTATTTTATACATGTTATGAGGCAAGACACTACTTAGTACTTGTAAGGAAATTGAGTTTGATGGTTTTGAGAAAGAATCAAACTCAGAGATATCTGGAGAAAGTTATACAGTTTTCAATCCCTATGGAATAATGATTTTGACTCAGGGGTGACAAGAATAAATAATATTGGTTGTTCATGTATATGGTTGGGAGGAGATGGTTCTTTACTCAATTTGTTTCCAATTATTGAAGCAAGCTCATATATGTTTCTTTAAATTATTTATCTATGTTCTGATTATGATTTATTACATTACAATAAAAAATGGATGTATAATCTACATTGTTTGATACAATAGAAAATGTTTGAGAAATTCACAGTAAGTATATATATATATATGATCACTAAACTAATCACAATAATATATACTTAAAAGTTAATGAAATGTTTCTAATTTGAAAAAAAAACATTGTTTATAATTAATATAATGAGAAGTACAAGAAGATAAAGAAGAACCTATAGGTTATTATAGTTGTAAATAACCTATTATCTTGCTAGTAAGCAAGAAATAATACTTATCTCTCTTTTATGTTTTAATTAATTGTTTAAAAGAAGGAAATACCCTAAGAGATTCTTGAATAGAAATACAAGAATATAATATATAACAAGTATATTGTAGACTAATATTTATATACAAAACTATGTTGTGCAAGGGTTATATATATATATATATATTTTGATTGTACAGTATGAGGAACAATAACAATAAAATAAATAATACTTATTAATATAAGGTTGCATAATATACAACTAGTTAAAATGGTTTAGGTTTGGATGCCTAGTAGATGGGTGGTTTCAATTTAAACATCAGATGGTTGATGGACCACTCATATTGTATCTATTGTTGTCTAGTTCATATAGACGTGTCATGGTTGATTCAAAAAATGATAGAAGAGTTTCAAGTGACTATGACATGGGTTATTTAGTTACCACAATACAGTAATGTAGATCCTAATTATATATATTTTTATTATTAAAATGTTGCATTGCATAGGCATTGTGGGCATATCTCTTCACATCATAGAGTAGAGAAAAAAAAGTTATTGGAAGCAATGCGTGAGCATATGAATAAGTTCACTTATACTTTAAAGATTTTCTTCTCCTTTTCTAGCAAGGGAGCATTATAATCTCCCCATTTTGGGACATTATAACATTACAACATTTGAGAGTGTTATGCCTACCCGAGTAGCCAGATAGGGGTGACAAAGAGTTCAGGAGATATTGAGGGGTTTATTTGGGCCCGAATTGTATCATTCATTATCAGTATCCATTCCGCATAGCTGGGCTTTGGTTTCATTGCATTTCGATGATTTCCGTAATTTTGAGTTATTATGGGTCATATATTAATTAAATTCACTAATAAGGTCATAATGGGCATATTACTTGGAGAAACCTCTTAGTGTAATAGCTCATTGGAATTGGGAGGAAGAGAATTATAAGATAAGATGATGAGAAGTGACTTTCAGTGGTCGGAGAAGCCATCAGGATGGATAAATCACTTTTTAGAGGCAAAATGGTTAATTAATTAATTAATTAAGTGATTTAATCAAGGAATAATAAAATAAAGTAAAAGTCACTTGGAGGGAAAAGGTCAGCAACGAATTAGGGTTTTGGGAAGCTATAAAGGAAGGGTAAAGAAACCAAATTCATTATGCATTGTTATGATTTGATGTTGAGAGTTCCTAGAGGATGAAGAGATTCAAATTCTATTGTTTTATGGATTTGTAGAGGAAACCACCACTATTGATCGGTTTCAGTGTTGAGAGACACACCCTAGCCCATCGAAGATACCATCCAGGTATTTCATCGTGCTATTTAGGAGTATCCAGTTATCAGTGTTGCATAGCTCAACTAGTGGGGGCGCAAGTTCAGATAGAGGGTTTGTGTAGTTGCATGAGATCAGAGCTCAGATTGCAGTTTCCTTCCGACCCAGTTGAGATCCAACCAAGGCACATAGATTGAGCCACTTTCCATCAGTTTCGGATGGTGGAAACCTTCAGAGTGTATCATTCATCCATTTAGGGTGCAACTCTTTTGGAAGGATAATTGGGGTTATAGACGGAGCATCAGAGCATATATGGGGAAACCCTTTCGACCTAGTTCCACATTTGGTGAAGCAAACGTTTTGAGTCCAATAGAATCCATTTTTTTTGTTGGAATCATTTGGGGCGCATCCAGAGAGCCCAGGAGGTGCGCAGACCCCCAGGGGACGAGATCCAGAGCATTAGAGGCTAGATCTATCATCCGACAGTCACCAATATCATTCTAGAGCCTAGAGCGCTTCTATTGGGACAATTTCCAGCTCATTTCGACTGATATAACCTTCCAGACAAGTTTTACAGTTTGTAGTGGTTACTGTGCTGCTCTGAAACCGTTGATTTTGCCGATCTATCCGTGCATGCATCAAATTTGCCTTCATATTCTGATCACAAGTATTTTATGTTATTTGTTTGTATTTCAGTGATGATCCATGAGATCTAATTGAAGACTATCTTCTATATTTCCAGTATTTCATTGTATTACCATGCTTGATTCTCATAATACATATTATTGGGTGACTGATGTTCTTTATTTCTGCATGCATCATATATACACTGTTTAAACCATAACATATAACATGCACATGCAACAACCATAAAACATATCAAGCACATAACTAAAACGCATCCAGAAACCCCCAGTGTATCAGATCTGTGAGACAGAACACTAGATCCGCAATAGATATCTTGATCAGCTGGATCATGGATATTTCAAGCGTGATGAATTAAACATGAGTAATTGAAGGAAAAGTCACACTAGTGGAACTATTTGATGAACAACTCTTGCTATATAAACTGACACTTCAAAAAATATTAAATTTCCACAAGGACAAGATATGTGGCCATTGTAGTGGGATGAAGAACATGGTATGCCCATAAACATGTGCTTGGCTGTAACATGGGAAGTTTTTGAGGACTCATGAGAGCCTATGCTAAATAAATCTGTTCGAAACAACTTGAAAGAGACAATAAAGCTAGTTTCATAATTTCGTGTTTGGAATGACCCCTATCCACCAAGAGCAAAAAGGAAATCTTTGCAAATGCACCATAATAAGGTTTAAGATATAGAAAGGAGGAAACTATCCTTATTGTTGTAGAAGGTTTTGATGATGAGGTTGAGAAACAAACTCACTTCAAATTGGAAAGAAAAATTCTCCACCTTGTTTCTCTCCATGTTTGCATCCATCGTTGGAATTGGAATTGGAATTGCAATGAACCACGATAGAATAGAATAAGGAACTAGACAAGTATTCAAGACTTTCATATCCTCAAAACTTAGAGAAGATGCAACTATGCCTTAATATGGACTATTCCTAGCTAGCATAAATAGGACACGAAGCCTTGTCATAATCATGATTTTCATTCTAGGAATATTCAAATGAAATCAATTTTAGAATCCACTAAAAGGAACCTATTGCTATACAAAAGTTCAAACAAATATATTTTTCAGGAAAAATATATTTCTAGTGAAAAATATATCCAAGCAATGCCATAAGTTAGAAACAACCCTTTGCTACCTCTAGCAAGTACCTTCTATCCTTATAAAAAGCCCTATAGTCCATGAGAGCAAAATAACTTTTAGGATCAAGCGC
Organism: Picea sitchensis; assembly: GCA_010110895.2. Taxonomy (NCBI): domain Eukaryota; kingdom Viridiplantae; phylum Streptophyta; class Pinopsida; order Pinales; family Pinaceae; genus Picea; species Picea sitchensis. Next base: position 896,061 of record SNQJ01S0002380.1, read on the forward strand.
AATAGTTTCTGCAAATCATTCAAGGGCCTCTAGAGTGAGACCTTGCATTTGGAAATAAATTGTTTTTCCAATGTGAGTCTCAACATTGATATGTTCTATTTCCATACAATTAGATCAGGGCTACTTACAAGAAGATGGAGATATTTGAGGGATATAGCCTTCCTAGGAAGACAAACTATCCATGAAGAGGTGAAGGAAGATAACTAGGAGGCTTAATACTGATGATTCTTTGAGTTACTTGTATGACCTTGTCAATGGATTCCTATAACTCTCTACTCAGCCTACGTTCCCTAATCCTTATTAAATCCACTTTTTCCTTTGCAAATATTCCATTAAATCACATTAATTCACTTGAAATATCCAAATCACATTCATTTAACATCCCTTTACATATCAATAATTCACTTGAATATGATCGTTATTAAATGATCACTATTAATTGGTCAATTCATCTTATGCTTCAAATATCTAGTTTCATTTTCTATTATGTTATCTTTGGAGAATGTGTACATACCTTGTCTTGATAAGTGACATGTTCTACAATAAATCATAACATGTAAGTAGTGTTTTAGTATGTGTCCATCAAAACCACTAAAATGAGAAAACTAAGAGGGTAACATGACTAATTTCTTTATGCTTCCATTCAACAACTATACTCCATTCCCTGCATCTTCTTAATAAATTTGTTCTCAATTTGGTTGTCAGTCATGGGAGCACTGTCATGCACATGTAAATGGAAGTTCCTAGGTACATATATATCTTATTTGGCAATGCTAAGTGTCTATGTCTCATTCCTTCCCTGACAAGGGAGAGCCTTTTGCTCACTTCAACAATGTTGCAACAATTGGGAAGCAAAAGAAAATAAAAAAAAAGTAAAGAAAGAAACCAAGTGGAATGACCATTCTCCAACTGGTTTAGATCTCAAATTCAATCAATGGCCAAGCAATGTGAATTCATTATGGAAGGAATTATCCATTCTATTGCTGTTATTTTATTGATGTTGCTTTACCATTATAGTTAATGCTAATTGGATGTTGTTTTATAAGCACTTCTTGATAACACTCCAGAATCCTTGACATGATTATCGAATGTTTTTAGAGACATCAAGGACCTTATATTTTGTTGTGATTCCTAGAATCAATTATAAGGTTGTTATGCTTTACAACTACTCTCAGGAAACCATTGGAAATTCACCTTCATAGAGCTTTGTATTAGTGATTGTTATTGGTTGAATTTATGATATATATTGTTGGGGATTTATGCATGTTCTCTATGTTTTGGGGATATGAAAGTATTGAATACTTGTCTGGTTCCTTATTCTATTCTATCTTGGTTCATTGCAATTCCAATTCCAATGGTGGATGGAAACATGGAGAGCGACGAGGTGGAGACTTTTTCTTTCCAAGTTCAAATGCGTTTGTTTCTCAACATCATCATCAATACCTTCTACAACAATAAGGAGATTTTCAGCCTTTCTATATCTTAAACCTTATTATGGTGCATTTACATATATTTATTTTTTGTTCTTGGTGGACATGGGTCATTCCAAACACTAAATTATGAAACTAGCTTTATTGTCTCTTTCAAGTTGTTTCGAACAAATTTATTTAGCATAGGCTCTCATGAGTCCTCAAACACTTCCCAAGTTACAGACATGCCCATGTTTTTGGCCATTCCATGTTCTTCATCCTACTACAATGGTCACATATCTTGTCCTCATGAAAATTTCAATTTTTTTGAAGAGTTAGTCTATTTAGCAAGAGGTGTTCATCAAACAGTGTCACTGTTGTGACTTTTCCTTTCAATCAATTGCATATGTTTCAATTAATCACATGTAATTCCTCATGCTCCTTTTCTAGAAAAGGAGAACAAAATCTTTAAAGTCCAAGTGAACTGATTCATATGCTCACACGTTGCTTCAAATAAATTGCTTTTGCTCTACTCTATGATGTGAAGAGATATGTCCATTATGCCTCTACAATGCAACATTTTAATAATAAAAACATATATAATTAAGATCTACATTACAGTATTGTGGGAGCTAAATGACCCATGTCATAGTCATTTGAAACTCTTCTATCATTTTTTGAATCAATCACAATAGATCTGTATGGCCAAGACAAAAATTAAGACAATATGAGTGGTTCATCAAGCATTTGATGTTTAAATTGAAACTACCCATCTACTAGGCATCCGAACCTACACTAATTTAGGTCTCCATTTGTCATATTTATTACCACATGTATAACATGTGGAAACATAAGATACAATCATCTTATTATTAATTTTTTTATGTTTATTTTTATATCTACACAGATAGTTTTATAATAACTTTAGAAGCAAATAATCTTTTTCCTCACAGTGATTTAGGAAAGACTCGACTTTGTTTAAAGTATGCAAAGTGTAAGACTTTCACTTCATTTATTTAGATGAAAAATTGCACAAATAATTTATCGAGATTATATGTACAACAAATCTTTCAATAACTCAATTTGCATTATATAGCACTTTAAAATATCAAATAGTCCAATCTATTTCCTTCTCGTCTATCTCTTAGCTCTTCATGCTTGTACACCATTAGTTGTTTTTTTGGATTTGATGATAATAATAATAATAATAACAACAATATTTTATTTGAATTTTCAAATATAAATGAAGATTAGAAAGAAATATGAATAATTGTTGAATCCAAAGTTTGTGATCGTTGTAGTCAAAGGGTCAATTATTCTCTAGTTTTAAAAATATTTTTTACCCTATTTATCTATGGTGTAGCTCAGCTTGTTCACCTTCTCTATTTCGATTCTCTAAGACATGACAACCATTAAATAATAAAAAATAAATTCCTCTTAATAACCTAAGAGATTTTTCAAAGCCCCTCCACTACAAGCCCATAGGGGATTCACCTTGTTGACCAATATCTTATCATGTTCATTCATGAAGGGGGTTTTAAAATTGTGAAAAACAAGGTGTTGTAAGTATTGGGGGGTAGATGCGTGGAACTAGGGGGTTTATAGTTGTTGTGGAGTACAAAAAGGGCTATATGATAAAAATAAGGGATATCTAGCAAGAATATGGGTTTTCTTAATAGGAAATATGTATTGGAGGGGGATTCAACATAAGGATTTCGGGAGGTAATTATCAATATCTAGTGACATTAGAGGTATTCTTCAATATCCCATGAACACGCGTTCTATTTCACAGGTTCATTGTGTAGAGACCCATGGGAAAGCCCCATGAGTTTGAAAATTTGAATCTTGTAGCGAGGCTATTGTAGTGTTGTGTTTGGAGCTTTAGGGTCTTAGAACTCAGGATCCATTCAAAGCAAGTTTGAGCTATAACTTCTCTGAACTTAAAGTGGGTATGAATGCTAAGACAAATAATTTTCTTCTAATCCTCGCATCAAACCATATACTTTGAATTTGAAGTGGATATGAACAATTCAACAAAGAGTTTGCTTCTAATCTTGACATCAATCCATATGATTTATGTATTGTTGAAATATATTCTTTTACCTGTGCCACCTTTTCCAATGCTTATGCCCCTCCTTACTTAAGCTCTCAGTAAAATAAGCAACACATACAAAAAGGGTTGTAAATCATCCATAAAAAAGAAGAAGAAAGCATTTAGAACATAAAGTCCCAGCTAAATCATTTCCACTACTTCATATACTCAATTAGGACTAACTACTATGCAAATTTCCATTATATTTCTATATAAGAGTAAAATATCTCCAAAATACAATGCTAGAATGTGAATGTATTTAATAGTGAATTTCGATGTGATCTCGTTTGTCACTCAAGAAATTACTCCAATATGAATGTCTTGAATAGTGAAGTTCGATATATTGGAATGTCTCGAATAGTGAAGTTCGATGTGATCTCCTTCCTCACTCACTATTAAAAAGAAACCAATAAATCTATCATAAGTATGAATGTATTGAAATTAGTATTCATTTGTAAAAGATCCCATACATGCTTTCAACCATACATGATTTTGAAAGCATGTAATATTATCTAGACTTCATAAATAAGTACATGTAATTGTTAAGACATTATAAACATCATCTCCCAAATTTCATGATCTAAATACAAATCTTTGACCTCAGAATTCGAAAGATTGGAGGGCTTAATAGCTTGGAAATCCAAAGTAGAACTACCCCTTATTTTTCATTATGGCTTGAGTCTGAGATTGGAGTATATGTAAGAAGTCGAGACAAGTGGAAGAAGTACCACCTTACCAATTGCCAGTGTCTTATCAGCTACCACCGCCACTACCAACACCTTACCAACTACCACCACCACTATCACATTAATGAAATATTAATGTGGTTTTGTAGTTCTATTAATGCATTAATGACATATGATGATGATGATGATGATGATAATTAACGTCCACTAAGACCTAATTGGTCTATAGGACCTTAAGAGGGTAAGTGATTACTTGTGATTCTTTAGAATTTTGTTTCTGTGCTCGAAAAGCATTAAGAGAAGGTTTCCAAGATCACCATACTTTTGTTTTTTTAAGAGGTTAGGAAGGTTGGTAGTGTGATCAATATTTTGAAAATGAGATCTAATATGGGTATAGGCTGGACAATCTAAGAGAAAGTGTTTTTCATCTTCAACCTTCTTAGTGTCACAAAGGTGACACACTCTTTCATCCCAT
>SNQJ01S0002380.1:931973-961406 GCA_010110895.2 Picea sitchensis
TTGCACAACATAGTTTCGTATATAAACATTAGTCTGCAATATACTTGTTATATATAAATTATATTCTTGTATTTTTATTCTAGAATCTCTTAGGGCATTTCCTTCTTTTAAACAATTAAAACATAAAAGAGAGTTAAGTATTCTTTCTTTCTTACTGCCAAGATAATAGGTTATTTACAACTATAATAACCTATAGGTTCTTCTATATCTTCTTGTACTTCTCATTACATTAATTATAAACAATGTTTTTTTTTCAAAATAGAAACATTTCACTGACTTTTAAGTATATACTATTGTGATTAGTTTTGTGATATATATATGAAAACTGTGAATTTCTCAAACATTTTCTACTATATCAAACAATGCAGATTATACATTCATTTCTTACTTTAATGTAATAAATCATAACTAGAACATAGATAAATAATTTAAAGAAACATATCTAAGCCTTCTTTAATAACTGGAAACAAATTGAGTAGAGAACCAGTTCCTCCCAACCATAGACACGAACAACCAAGATTACTTATTCTTGTCACTCCCGAGTCTAAATCATTATTCCACAGGGACTGCAAACTGTATACCATTCTCCAGATATCTCCGAGATTGATTCTTTCTCAGAACCATCATACACAATTTCCTTACAAGTACTAAGTAGTGTCTTGCCTCATAACATACTTGTATAAAATAACTTGCCTAGGTCTTTTTCAAGTTGGCCTCATCTCTAACCCTAGGGAATCTTCTTGGCCTAACTTTGTGCTAGCTTGTTCCGTCACATTCCACAACTTTGGGAGTAGGGTTCCACTTGTCCCATGGACAATAATTACTCTCGTGGTTTTTATCCTTTTCACTCACCCATGTAATAATGATTTACTCTTTGTAACTAGTTTCTCTAAACAATTTGTTTCTTTTTAATTAAGATAAATTAAAAATAAAGATTACAAAAATATTTATCACCTATGTATATGATGATATAATTTCACATAAGTATTTTCCAATTCTTTCACATCATAAACTATAAAAAATTAAAATATTTAAATGTTTGTAAACCGAGGGACATTACAGATCCCATAACCATGAAGAATAATGTTACAAGTAACACATTATGGGATGGGGACAACTCAATCAACTATTTATGCCAATAATTCTTATTCCTTGCATTGGAGTTGTGATGTTGAAGTCCCGGAGAATGGCTAGAGTGTTTCTCACTAGTGGTGTTATGGGTTTGGACTCTTATGCCTAGGGCTATACCTAGTAGTTATGGAGGGAGCTTAGGTTAGCCTTTAGAGATGCTAGTGTATATCCAAATTCTTGCTTGGGAAGATGAGGTATTGAGTCTTGGTGCTTTGGATAGACTAGTAGGCTTTAATCTTGGTTTCGAAAGTCGGGAAGAAAATCTAGAGAGTACTCGCACTTCCCCGTTGTTGTGATGTGGACTTTCGATGCCTGCTAATATTAGGGACCTAACCTCCCTAACCCTTCATGTAGGTAGAATAATATATTTTACATGTAATAAAGGATGACATTAGTTTATAAGAAATATTTAATAAATGAGAACAAGTCAATGTAAGAAGACCTAATAGAAGCTTCCGCTTCTAGAAATATCTTTTGCTAGAATGTTCTTTAGAAGATAGAATTAGTATAAATAATAGTAGGAGGCATGAAAAGTTTTTGTCTTGAGAATTATTGTAATAGAGCACTGCTCTGCTGGAGGTTTCCTCCTCGAAGAGGCAAGTGAACATTGTTTCATATCAACAAAGGTATCATTTTGGTTTTGTGGTTTGATATACTGTGTTGTTTCACTGTTATTCTTTGTAGTGTTTCTATTTTTCTTCTATTATAATAGATCCGGTACCTTACAACTGGTATCCGAGAGCTTTCCTTGGCAGAAAATTGTGGTTCATTTTTTTCAGGGTAGAGATGTATTTTGGTGTCTTAAACCTATACAGATCTATCATTCAACGCATAAATCCATAGTCAGGGAAGCATACACTCATGAGCTGCAAGTGGTACTAAGCGCACATTGTTGGCCACCCTTGTAACCCCTGTTTGTACCCCTTCGAGTGATAACACATCAGACAAAACCTATATACAGATCAACTTAGATATCCTAAAGCCTTCTATAGATAAACCGATCAAATGTTTGACTACTATAGTGCCACCAAAAACAACAATCGAGAATATACTCTCTAGTACCTAGGTAATCAGGTAGTACGACTAAGGGTACATTCTAGCCTCCTTAGTTGGTGCCCTGAGATATTGGGCCAAGTACTACTGTTCGACCCCACATGTATATCAAAGAGCTATAGCATAGGGAAAACCCTTGTCTGTAGAAACCCTAAACACCCTAACCCTTGGGATGGAGATAGAGCAAAAAATGAATAGACAAGATCTATTTACATGCAACCTTGCCTCATGCATTTGGGTTGCAAAATTCCTACACATTTCTTCCTATTAAGAAGTTGGCTATTTCATCACTGCAATATTATTAAGATTGGAGTATAACTTTGCAAGAGTTTAAAAAAACGAAATATAAAAAAAGAAAGAAAAAAGAGTATAATGGTCTCGTCGACACCCTTATTAGGGACCTATCCCATTGGATTCGTCTCCTCGCCCTGATCACAATGGTACCCTTCATTTTTAAGCCTTTTTTTTCAGTGGAACCGACCCCCTTCCCGACATCCTTACTCTCCACCTCTCCCATTATATTCCCCTTTTCTCCCTGATTGTCGTGGTACCTATAAATTATAAGTCCTTATTTTCTGTGGTCCCAACCACCCATTTCCGTTTAGAGGCACCCCTCATATCCAAATGGCCACCACTCATAACCAAAACCTACAAGCCTCCATCACTCAGACCAAGAAGTCCCTCCAACAAGTGACTTATGATATTTGTTTCGCCAATTCCCACATTGCTAAATTCGAGACCCAAGTCCAACAATAGTTTGATGCCATGGATGCCAAATTCATGGGAGAATTTTCCACCCTCTAGTCTGCTGTAAACCAATTTTTGAACTGCCCCCAGGGCCCTTCCTCCTTGTACCAACCATCCCACTTATATGGTGATGATTCCTCCCATTCTATGATTTTTCAATCCAACTCCTTTCATCGTGACCCCTGTCTTCCCCGAGTTGAAGTAAAAAAATTGTATGGCTCCGACCCCATGGGTTGGGTCACTCAAATGGAGCATTATTTCTTTCTACATGGCATTACCAATGAGTTGGCCAAACTTCATTATGTTGTTCTCTATGTAGATCTTGAGCATTCAAAATGATGGAAATGGCGTAAAAATGCACGCTAGGGGTATATTGCATGGACCTAGTTTGTTGCAGAGATCTATAAATGCTTTGACACTAACACCCACTATTTAGGTCATTTGACCAAGTTGAAATAGTAAGTCATAGTGGAATAAATTATAACTTCCTTTGAGCATTTGGACTTCATAAAAGAGGGCATGACATATGCGTTCTTCCACGAATGCTTTATTAATGGCCTAAAGGATGAAATCCGAGCCTAGGTCCTCATGGCTTTCCCTCAGACTTTGTTGGAAGCTAATAAATGTGCCAAAGAATCCCAATAAGAAGTTTTTTTCTAGAACAAAAAAAAATGTTTTGTTCCTCTCCCTCGACCCACAAATACTGCCCCACTTGCCATTCCCCCCAAGGTCCAAAAATTAACTTGGGCCGAAATGGTTGAGCGCTAACTCAAGGGTCTTTGCTATAATTGTGATGAAAAATATTTTTCCGAGCACAAGTGTAAGGAACAAAAACTTTTTATGGCCATTTCAAAGCATGTTTCTAAATAAGAACCCCGAGTTACCCCTGTTGATGAGCTACCCCTTTTCAATGCTACTACAGATATCGCTAACCCACCCGAAGTTGACCCCCTGATTTCATTTCATGCCCTCACTGGCTTCTCTTCTCCACAAACCCTCAAGCTCATTGGCTATATTAAGCATAGGAAAGTCATCATCCTTTTTTACAGTGGAAGCACCCATAATTTTATTCACCACCACATTTCCTAGGAAACCAATTTCTATATTAGTGTCATGAAAAATTTTCAAATCATGATCGCCAATGGCGGATCCATGAAATGTGGAGGGCATTATGAAAATGTACCTCTTCAAATTGGACAAGACCACTTGAAATATCATATGTTTTCCATCGACATGGGAGGTTGTGACATTGTGCTAGGTGTTGAATGGTTACGCACTCTGGGCCCCATTCTCATGGATTTTAAGGCATTAATCATGCAATTCCACCAGGAGGGACAACATTATCAATTCCAAGGACTCACAATAGGTTCTCCTGAGATGATCAGTTCCCATCGAATGAAAAGTCTTCTCAAGAAAGGTCATTCAAGCATTATTTCCCAACTCCGTTCCATTCAAGCAGTTGAGACACCCTCCGTGCATCCTGACCTCTAATATATCATCTCCAAACACCAAGCTGGTTTTTACACTCCTCAGAGACTTCTCCTTTCCCATAGTGTTGATAATCATTCCATTCCCCTTGTTCCCGACAATCTTCCTCCCAATGTTTTCCCTTATCCTCATTCCTTTTCCCAAAAGAATGAAATTGAGAAAATTGTGCAAGAGTTGCTCCAAGAGAGTGTTACTCGCCCTAGTACCAACCCTTATTCTTCTCGTATGATCATGGCACTTAATAAATAAGGTACTTGACACATGTGTCCTAACTTTTCTGCCCTTAATAAACTCACCATCAAAGACAAGTTTCTCATTCCTGTCATTGATGATATCTTGGATGAATTGAGTGGTGCTCAGTACTTTACTAAACTTGATCTCCATTTTGGCTACCACTAGATACATATGAAAGAAGAAGACATTCCAAAGACTGTATTTAGAACTCATGAGGGTCACTATGAGTTCTTGGTCATGCCCTTTGGCCTTGTAATCCCCCCTCCACCTTCCAAAGTCTCATGAATAATGTCTTCCATCCTTTTCTCTGTCATTTTGTCTTAGTTTTCTTCGATGATATTCTCATCTATAAGAAAAATTGGACATCCCATATCACTCATGTGCATCAAGTTTTCCATCTACTCTCTCAACACTAAATTTTCCTCAAACAATCTAAATGTCACTTTGGAGCCTCATAAGTGGAGTATCTCAGTCATATTGTGTGTAAGGATGGTGTATGGGTGGATCCTAATAATATTGAAGCTATGTAGGATTGGCCTCGCCCTAAAACTCTTAAGAGATTGCATGGCTTTCTAGGTTTAACAGGTTATTATCACAAGTTTGTTAAGAATTATGGAAAAATTGCAGCACCTCTCACTGCTCTCCTTAAAAATAATTCCTTCACTTGGACTCCAACAACTGACCAATCCTTCCAGGCCTTGAAAGACACTATGTGCATGAATATGATCCTAGATCTTCTTGACTTCACCAATACTTTTGTCTTGGAACGCGATGCTTTCGAAAAAGGAATTGGGGAAGTCCTAATGCAATATGGTCGGCCTTTGGCCTTCATGAAAAAACAACTTTAAGACAAACATCTGGGCCAATCCATCTATGAAAAGGACATGTTTTCTATTTTTCATTCCGTGGATCTCTGACATCCTTATTTATTAGGGCAACTCTTATAGATTAAAACTTATCACTAGAGCCTCAAGTATTTTATGGAACACATAATTTCATCCCTGGAGAAATAAAAATGGGTGACCATGCTATTTGGATATGTTTATGAGATCATTTACAAGAAGGGAAAATAAAATGTGGTTGTTGATGCTCTTTCTCGAGAATATGAATAAGAAGGGTATGTCTTTTCCCAAAATATCTCACTTGATCCAAAAATTGCAACAAAATTATCTAGCCTCTCCAAGGTACTCTTGGCACAATAATGAGCTCCACTACAAATACCGTCTATATTTAAGCAAACAATCACAAATTAAATCTGCAGTGATTTTTGAGCTTCATGCTTCACCCACCGTTGGACATTCTGGGTTTACCAAGACCCATGAAAGGGTCAAATGTTCTTTTTTTCTGGGATGGTATGAGACATTAAGTCTGCACCTTTGTGGCTAAATGTGATGTCTATCAATGCAACATGGGAGAAACAATCAAATCCCTCGACACACTCCAACCCCTTCCAATTCCCCCTTCTATTTGGCGGGATATTTCTATGGATTTCATTGTGGGCCTACCTATATATGGAAACAAGACAATCATCATGGTGGTGGTTGATCGTCTTTCCAAATATGCTCATTTCTATGCTCTGCAACATTCTTCCATCACATTCACAGTGGCCCAATTTTTCATGGATAATATTTTCAAACTTCATGGCACACCACATTCTATTGTCTCTGAAAGGGATCCCACATTCACCAACAATTTTTGGAAATAAGTTTTCAAGCTACATGCCACCCAATTACATCTCAACACTGCCTATCATCCCCAAAATGATGGCGGAATTGAAATTGTCAACAAGTGTTTGGAAACATATTTAAGGTTTTTTTCATCTGACCTCCAAGATCAGTGGGATCAGTGGTTACCACTAGATGAATGGTGGTACAACACATCTTACCATACAACCGATTGCATGACTCATTTTGAAGCAGTATATGGAAAAAAGCCACCATCATTTCTCTCATACATGCCAAGTGTCTCTAAGGTTTAGGAAGTTGAAAAAAATATTAGAGTACATGAGGCCATTCTTTGTACCCTTAAATACATTTTGGTGATGGCTCAAAATCACATAAAGCAGCAAGCCGATCAAGGTCATTCTGAACGATTTTTTGAAGAGGAACAAGTGTTTCTTTGTCTGCAACCTTATAAGCAAAATTCACTCAAAGTTGAACATTGTCAGAAGCTTTCTCCCAAATTTTATGTTTCTTATGCCATTCTCAAGTGTGGGGGTCCCATTGCCTACCAGTTAGCTCTGCCTAGTGATTCTAAGCTCCATCCTATTTTTCATGTCTCATGATTAAAGAAGGTGATTGGAACTAAGTGAAAAAATCAAACCCATATCCTTGAGTTGGATGAAGAAGGTTGCATTTGGTTACAACCCCAAGCAGTCTTGGACCAACGTGAACATTGTCTCCATCAACGCACCATCCGGGAAGTGTTAGTGCAGTGGAAAGATACAACTCTAGAATATGTCACCTGGGAGTCCACTAGCATTTTGCAACAATTTCCTCATCTTAATCCTCGAGGACAAGACTATTTTTCAAGGGGGAGGGCATGTTAGGGACCTAACCTCCCTGACCCCTCACGTAGGTAGAATAATATATTTCCCATGTAATAAAGGTCGACATTAGTTTAAAAGGCCTATTTAATAAATGAGAACAAGTCAATGTAAGAAGACCTAATAGAAGCTTCCGCGTCTAGAAATATCTTCTGCTAGAAGGTTCTTTAGAATATAGAATTAGTATAAATAAGAGTAGGAGGCATGATAAGTTTTTTTCTTGAGAATTATTGTAATAGAGCACTGCTCTGTTGAATGTTTCCCCCTCAAAGAGGCAAGTGAACATTGTTTCCTATCAATAAAGGTATTATTTTTGTGTTGTGGTTTCATATAATGTGTTGTTTCATTGTTATTTTCTGCAGTATTTTTGTTTTTCTGCTAATACAATAGATCCAGTACCTTACAATTGTTCTCACCTGGGTGGATTTATACTAGTCCAACATAGGGTGTTGTTGATTATCACACACTTATATTGAGAGGGGGGGTGAATCAGTATAAGGATATCCTTTTTTTTTTGACATTCATAAATCATAATGAAGAAATTACATAATTGTAACAACTAGAAGACACAATATTTTATGTGGAAACCCTTTCGGGAGAAAAACACAAAAAAATATTTTTATAAATTTATAGGCACCAACCTATTAGAGACACGAATCCCCTTTGTTGTTTGTAGGCATCGACCTATTGGAGACATTGATCCCCTCTATTGTTTATAGGAACCAACCTACTAGAGACACCGATCCCCTCTGTTGTTTGTAGGCACCGACCTATTGGAGACACTGATCCCCTCTACTGTTTGTAGAAACTGACCTACTGAACACGCCAACCCCCACAACTATTTGTTTTGTAGGCACCGACCTACTTACAAGTTCATCATATGCATTTCCTTCATTGATTTTCATGTTGCTTCTGTCTTCACCAAATCTGCTCTGCACTTGTTACTTATGCTTTCGTCAGATCTGCTTTGCACTCACTACTTCTGCCAGCACTCACTCCTTCTTCTTTCATCAGAGATTCTTGGTGCTTGCTCCTTCTACTTTCACAAAATCTATTAGTTCAATCATCACATAGTTTGTTACTCTCACCTTTTTAAATAATATTCAATCTTTTCTCATGTTTAAATATTACATTTTCACTCTTCACCCACACCTGTTTCTCAAAATCCTCGTCTCCTTTTATACTTTACCATTAACTCTACATGAAAAGTCGTGTACATTTGAAAATACATGACCTTCATTAAATAATTAAAAAAATTCCCCTTTTTAATTTACTTTTTAACATACCATGGATAAAATACCACCATGGGTTTTAAAACCATGTGCAAACACCATGTGCACTTTTACTCCACTTTCACTTTTTAATTCACCTTTACTTTTTAATCCACTTTGACATAACTTCATTTTACTATGCAATTGTATGTGTTGTTGTACATTCATAAGACTAGGATGTGAATGGATTGAAAGGATACATAGCAGTAATAATTACTGCTTTAATGAAGGAGTAAACCTTGTATATGTGTATAATCCCTCACGATCAGAGAAATGAGTCTGGTGACCATTCTCTGAAAAGGGAGAGCATGTGCAGCTCTCGGGTTTTGAAGGGAATTGAGAAACAATTTTTTTTTTTCTGGGTACATGAATTGTTGGAAGTATTTTTCTAATCAAGCGGATAAATGGAGTTGTAGAAATATAGAGTGATTGAATGAGAAATCACAACAACCTCCCTTGCTTGGTGGATAGGAAACTAATCTACCAGAATTCTTGTGGGAGGAGGAGAGTGACCTCTGTCCCTAACTATTGCTGAACAAAAGGAAGAATTCTAGGTGTAATGGTTAAGACTGATTATGACCTAAATATACTCTGGAATTTTGAACTAGAATACTTAGTAAGTAACATAATTCAAAATCGTATTTGGGCTTAAGGGAATAGTCCAAATGTTATTAGACATTAAAATTTATTATAAATAAGGTAAAATGGTTGATTAAATGTTGATCCTGAATGTGGTAAAGGAAGTGTTGGGGTACTTCTAGAATCCCAATGGGTCAGATTGACATCAGTGGTGGATGGTAGCCATATATATCCAATTGGACCCTAGTAAAGGGAATCTAGAAAAGGATTTCCTTGATCGGAAGGTATACTGATCAAGACCAGTTGGAACTTGGAAGCTAGATTGGTTGTTTTATTACCTTGGGCATGGTTATAATTTACCATACTATATTTATGAGTGGAAAGTGTTTTCATGAAAGTTGAGGCAAGATTTTTTTATTGCTAGTTGTTATCGCATATAAATGGAAACACAGTTATGACTATGTCTGCTAAACTGCCAGCTCGATATCATGTGAATGATTACAAGATCTCAAATGAGGGGGAGGAGGCTTGGTGTTGAGTGTCCCTATGAGGATTGACATAAGGATGGAATAAATATCCTTGGAGGAGGATCTGGAAGTATGATATGTCCATGTGCATGTATGATATGGAAAGGGTGCAAGAAATGAGCTGCATGATGAATTTTTGGCTAGGTTTGTATGTGTTTGAATGCACGGGTTAATGCATTGTGAGGCTTCTTGACATGAAGATTGATATTAATACCAATTAGGTGTGAAAGATATTAAATGTGCAAGTGATGCACATGTATGATGTAAGAGTATAGGTGTACTAAAGGCACAATATGACTACCTTGATGAGTGATATGTAAGGAAAGAATTTCACTTGCCAATATTAAGTGAATACCATGGATGCATGGTTGACTCCATTCTGAAGAGTCGTGAAATTTCTGTTTTGAATTATAGCTTAAGGGGAATGTGCCCCATTCCCTCGAGAAAGACTAGTATACATAGATGAAAGAGTGAACGAGCAAGGATGCTCCGTTGTCATGATGAGAGGTAAATGATTCTTCCTTTGAGGGTCACATGAGAATGATTGTGAAAAATCATGAGTTGACTAATTTTAAAATAGAGATGCAGGTGGGATGTGAAATATACCTATGGTACCTACAAATAAGCTTATGATTATGCATATGGTTAAGTACATCATGGATGTAAGTTAACAAAACCAGAATATGTGTGGGTACATAATATGAATGCATAACAAAAATGCATGTTTATATTCCTTATGGAATATTTGGTAAACAGCCGAAGCTAATGCAAGGTTGAGGCCATCACAAATAAAGAAGGATATGCAATAAGGGAGTTGCATGCTAAAGGAGTCCCCTGCGGAAGAGCTATGTGAAGACTCTGTTAGGAGAACAAAGTCACAACCTTAACGACTGCTAAGAATTGAGGAGTGGGCTACAAGCCTATTTATATAAGAATCATGGATTACATTTTAAAACAAAATAGATGAGTAGAAAACTAACCCATGAGGGTAGACCATTCTGATAACCGAATGGTAATGTGCAACGTGCACAGGGTCATGGCTCATTATGAATGAAAGGTGTTCTATTAAGGCATGTTGATGTCTTCTAAGGGTTAGGGTGAGCCTAACTGAGGTTTCTCAAGGAAAAGAGAAGCAAGATCACAATAAGAAGTAGATTGCATAAGCAAAAAAAAAAGAAAAAAAAGGGGAGAAAAGGAGGAACATTTTTCTCACCCTAAGGACTCGGGATTGTTTAACAGAGTCACAGGATTAAAGAAAAACCATGGAGACGAGTACAGATGGATAAAGTAGAATAAGTAAGTAAGTTTGAATGAATAGGCTTGGTTGAATCCATATTAAACAAAGGCAACGAGGCCTTGGAAAATAACCCTGTTGGACTGAAGGTCCCAGGCTATGTAGGTGGAGTTGGGAGAAGGGAAGAGCCTTAACTCATTTCTTGTTGTGTAGTATGTTTTCTCTGGGACAAGAAAGTTGGTATGCTGATGAAAGTGAATGTTTTGACACCATAATGATGGCAGTTGTATGATTGTGGAAACAATTGAGAATTTCTTTTGTTTCACTCATGGAAGCATTAAGGATAATGTGACGAGGTGCATAGAGATATGCTAGGACATATCTGAAAACTATTCTATTGATTTAAAAGATATGATACTTGCATTCTTATCTTACATAACGACTAATATAATTTTGAGATATGACATGTGTAGAAAGGAAATTGGAGCTGTTGAGAAAGACAGTTACCAATGATGGACAACCTCAAGCAAAGGATAACTATGAGGAGGTTGTTGTTAAAAGATTGTTGAAGGGACTTTAAAAGTACCCACAAAGCACCATTGATGGGGTAATATCCAAGAGGGTTCTAACAACAAAAGTAGGTATAAGAATGTTCATACCTATGTGGCATAAGGTATGAAGGGAATTGATAGGAATCCCCTCTAAAAATATTTTATTATCCTAATGATATGCACATAATTTTGAGTGATTGTTGTATGCCATTTCAACCCAAGCGGGGTAATATTCAGGGCAACAGAATTTGAACAATAGAGAGAGTGAGTCTATACTAGCCAAATATGAGTGGTAATCCTTGCAAGAAAATTACAAGAATAAAAAGTAACATGGGTATGATAACCAATCTAGGGAGATTGGGAATAAAGGTGCTCATAGTTAGCACAATGCATGGAATTGATTCGAGGAAATGAAAGTTTGCATAAAGGACAGACAATGGTTTTTCCATTGAGAAAGGAGGACCTTCCAATATTTATACTCACATTGTATAGGTGTTAGAGAAAATCAATTTGGGTGTCCATGAGTGTTGGCACCCTGGTTACTAAGGAAGGAATAATGCTTTGGTGCATTCAAGAGAAACATTTAGTTTCATATGTGCTGATTTGGGATCATGATCAACCTATAGTAGGAAATACAATCTTGTTGCAATAATGAATGAGAATGAAAAAACCCTATGGTGAAAAGGTTGGTTAAGCTCCAACACACCATGGCAACGTGTTTGTTATAAAGTATGAAAAACTTGAAACCAATGCGAGGTTGCATTGGGTGTGAATGTGGCCATGAATATTGGCACACTGATTAAAGACATTTGATATTTAAATTGCATTTGGAAAATTTAGTATGTTGTCAGGATGCTTACATAATTATAATATTTTCTTTTTGCTTTATACCCTGAATAGATGAAAATGACTTGGACTGTTAGTATGCATCGTTTGAAAATATAATGTGCATGGAAACTAACAATTTGTTTGGCTGAGGAATGCTGAAGTTACAGGAAGAAAAATGGTCTTGGATGTGGCAGTGTTGTAAGCCCATAAGGAAGACCAATCACCTGCTGAGCTAAAATACTATGGGAAGGAAAGTCCCATACTTGTGAATCTGGTTTATGTGTGGAACAGATCTGAAAATAAATGTGGAAATTGGAAATCTGTGGGTGATAGATTTGCAATAAAATTATGAATTTGAAATTGATAATGATTTCTCATAATTTTGTATTTCAGTGATACATGGGAGATGAAAAATATATGACTAGGGAGGATAGATGAAGGCTCTCAAGCCGGAATGCATGGAAGATGACTTTGTTGAGACATAAGAACCCTGTGGTAAGCCATGATGACCCTAGAACATGTTGTGTTGTGGTAACACAAACCAGAGGGACACCTCAACATAGAAAGTTTGAGGGACACCTCAACTATAAGGCTCAATGAAGTCTCTTAAATTATTCTTGTGCGAGAAATCCTTGGCAAGGGAGGATGTTTCACCTGAGGAACTGTATAGCAGAGAAGGGGATGCCATAGCCTGGGCCTAGAGGGTGAGTGGCCTCAAGGAATAAGGGACTTTGAAAATTCTCCTACACTATTGATTGGGGTTATGCACACAATGGGTATGTCTAGGAAAAAGGACAAGCCAAGAAAACAATACAACCTTGTGGATATGAATCCACGAACTGCATAGATGAGTATTGTGCTAAGTTATGAAGTTCTCTTGAATTTTATGCAACAATAAAATGTTTATGCATGAAAATTGTGATTAATATTCTTGTTGTCCAAGATTATTGAAGACAGGTGACGAAGGCCAAGAGTCGGAAAAGTACCTGAAGCAGTTGAATGAGAAAGGCGTGACTGGTGTTACTGATAAAGAACATCGAGGATGATGTTCCTTTTAAGGGGGAGGGGATTGTAATACCCTTGTTTCCCCCATCTTGTAATTAATCATTAATTATAATCACCGTGTTATGGCATGGGAACAATGTAAATATATTATTGTTTGAATTTCCAATAACTGACTATGGGGGTGAAGCCTTGAAGTATTGTCCATGATATCATTAGTGGAAAGAATGAGGAAACTGCGGAGAGGGTTCATTAGCTCAAATGACCCAAATTCCCTTTGCTGATAATAAGACTCATCCAGATCCCAAGGAGAGGAACCATTTAATGAAGGAAGGACTAGTGGTTAGATAATTAACCACCCCCATGAATGGAAGCATGGTCTAAATGAAGAATGTCAGCTCGAATTACTGCAGGGTCTGACAGACTAGGTTGACATGATTTTCCTTATGACAGAAGGAATATGATAGGTCGAGAACCATCCTGGGAAAATACATATAGAAAATAGAGACAAGGAGAAGACCCAAGAAGGAGGAAGAGTACGCATGAGGCTCTGCAGAGAGAAGGAGAGACACCAGACAACATACAAAGAAGAGAGGAGAATGTGTGAGGCTCTCCAATTGAGAAGAATATATCTGAGAGTCTTATAGGAGAACATGACCCGAGTAAGAGACTACAAGCTTGATGTTGAGGAAGCATCTCATAAACCTCACAGAGACCGTGACATAGAAAGAACCTCTGAGAAACTACGAAAGTTCCCTAGTGATATCATGGCTTGGCACGGGGGTGGCTAGAGTGATAAGAATGAATGCCTATGAGCCTATGGTTGGGTGGAAAGGCACACACCCATAGTCAGTTCGTTGGTGATCGTCTATACTAGATAAGTATACTCATACCATGTGTAATTTGAGCTGTAAAATTGAAATAAATTTGGATATCCTGTGACAGTTTAGAGATGTGCATGTTTGCTTGATGGTTGGGATATGTTCCTTTACCTTTGGCTTGATTGTGTTGGTTTGTACACGTAAATTATCAATCCATGTAGTGACTCGAGTTAAGACAAATGAATTGTGAGTCTGTCGAACTTGTGCACATTTTCACGTGTGCGTGTTTACATTTCCAGTTATTCAAGCCTCTTGGATAAGGGAGTTTGTTAGGCTCAAGAGAGGTAGCAAGAAGCTGCACAGAGCCTACACCAGCTACGTAGGAGTGGAGAAATATCTAATTCCCAAACTCCGGAAGAAACACAAGGAGCGTCCCCTCATTTGATTTGAGGTACCAATAAGATCAAGAGGTATAACACTCATAGAGTGTAGACAAGGGGGAACATTCCCCATACCTTTCATCTGTGTTACCGAGGGATCATGCTCACGAACTTAGAAAATTTCCTGGTCAAGAACTAAGTGTGTGTAACCCATGAAAATATTCAGAGGACTAATATGACCAGGGTTTGGAAACCCTGTGCTAGTCCAAAAGGAGCTAGCTCTTATTGGCTTTAAAAATTCGGGAGTTAGGAGCTCCGAGATGTCATGACTTAACCGGATATTGTCATAGAGGTATGAGCGTAGACCTTGGGGCTTGAAAAAAATCCATACAAACAAGGCCTATTGCTGCAGGAGCATCGCTCCAGCCAGCCATGCGCCAGCCAGCCAACCAACTCAGCGCACATTCAATGGGAAGGAGAGGCGCAACCCTCTCGGTTCAAATTTTGAATTTGATTTCAATGCCTTTAATGTTTGTAAGGCCATGGAGCCATAAAGTCATGCCTTTGAGTAGGATATAGATAAAACATATCCTTTAATGGTTGTAAGGTTGAATCTAGATCCGATCTAGACTAGACAACCATTAATTGTAAAATTCAATTGTAAATTGAATAGAGTAGGTAGCTTGGAGGGAAGAGCTCGAAGAGCCCCTCATGTAAGAGATATTTGAGATCTCATTTTGAGTACAGGTACAGGTAGAGGTAGAGGTAGAAGAGATTCAGTTAGATATCTACGTGAGAAGAGAAGATAGAGAAGGAGCCGAGACTCTTTCAAAGTCTGAGCTCAAGAACACCTTGTAAACGAGGCATTTCATATTAATATAAAGAGCAGATTTTCCTGCATGAGTTTCTGTGTGTCTTTATGTGTACATGAATGTCTTCATGTTTTCTTTATATATGTTGTAGATGTATGTTAGGTATGTTAGGACAGATAGGTTCTTCTATCTGTGCGTTTTTTGATTTCAGGTTTGGAGATATTTGAGGCTTCATGCCAAGAGGGTGTGACAGAATACTGCGGGTTCTGAAGGCCAATACAGAGATGCACTTCTGAATTCTGTGGATTCAGATAGAGACATGACAGGAGGGTACACTAGCTGAAGTCTTAGACTCAGGGGAGAATCCTTAAGGTTGCTGAACACCTTGGAGGTAGGACTGTGCAGAAGAGGGCACAAGACAAACAAAAATTATGAGGAATTCTGTGAGAGCTCTACCAAGAGGGCATTTGAGAAATTTCATAGAGTGCATAGGAGAAGAACTCTATCTTGATTTCAGTGGGAAGAAAAAGTTACTGAAGACTCTGGAGAACTCTGCCAGGAGGGCATTGAGTTGGTGCAGGAGTGCACAGAAAGGACTCTTTTGAGTTCTGGAACAGGAGAAGTGTCAAGAAGAAGACCTTCATAGGGTTGTTGAATACCTTGCAGTCTCAACAGGGAGTTGCTTGAGTAAGAGACTGCCAAGAGGGCATCAGATTCTCCATCTGAGGGAGAGAAAAGGGTTAATTCCCTTAGAGGTCTGAGCAATAGAGAAGCTCAGGATAAATAACACCTTTGTGTGTAGAGACCCTGCAAGGAGTGTAGAGGTCGAGAACCTCTTCGAGGATTCAAAGAGAAAAAATCTCAGGAGGGAGAGTGCTTTCATGCACAGAGCCCTGGATCTATCGCAGAGGCTGAAAGGATACCCTTTGGAGGGTTTGAATTCAAGGAATCTCAGGAGGGAAAGCGTCTTAACAACGCAGGCGAGAGCCAAGGATATAGGCTTTGCAAGAGGAAACAAAGGCCGAGGCCTTTGATAACTTGAAATATTCCAAGGAGCAGGAAGAAACAAAAATGCAAGCTCAGGAGGGAGCACAACTGGTGTTGGATCAGGCCAAGGATAAGATCTGGACCATTAGAGTTTTACGTTTAGGAGCAGTAGAAAAGTGCACAAGTAGGAGGAACGGATCTGGGTCATCAGATATGGGCATGGATAACCGATAGCCATCAGATCCAGGGAAGTTGCACAAGGTTTAACCCTCATATGCAAAGGAGAGGACCTGACGAAAGACCTGAAAGGCTTATTTCGACATCTTGGAGTTCGGAAGACATAGAGGGAAATAATTGGAGCTCTTGACCCACAAAATCTCGAGGGAATCAGGACCGTTCGTTGGGAGGACACATGGCATAAATCCAGGAGCCCATTGTGGTTTCGAACATTGGGAGTCTGAGAGGCAAGGGTCATGAGACAGGAAGTCTCGATTCATGCGACTCTTAAGAGATCAGGGATGTCCATCTTTGGAGGACACATGGCGTGATCAGGGGAACTCGGAGGACCAGGAATTAGGATCATCTCGTGGATTCGGGTATCATGAGTTGGAAGGTAGAGGCATTTTCTCTACAAAATCCTGAGTCGCGAGATTGCGATGAGATATGAACCGTTGATCGAGGAAGAAGGAGAGTCGTAGGATCTGGCATCTCGATACCTCTCAAATCAAAGATTCATAGATTGGAGGAATCAATTTTTGACTGTGGAAGTCGCGAAGAGCCGAGGACTGAGGTCTCGGGTGAACATGTGGCATGTGTGATAGGTGGGTCACATGGTCGACAGGTGGAGTAACAACATATGCCAAGGGAAAGGTGGATGCAGGTGACAGGTGGCTTACACGCGTCACCATGGAAGGAGCGAACCCATCACAGACCGTTCGTGTCTCGAGGTTTTGCAAAAGAGGAGCACGAAGGTTCAACTCTTCAACTCGTGAAGTTGTGAGTTGCGAGTAGGGTCAATTGATTCAAGCCATTGTTGACTTATCACGTCTCGTGGATTCACGGAAGAGGAGCACAAAGGATCAATAGTTGAACTTGTGAAGTCGCAAGTAGTGAGAGGTGCTAGCGGTTAGCCCTAGCCTACAGTTTTATGTAGATGGCGCCAAGGAGAAGGGCCATAACTGTATCACAATCTCGGGTATTGGAGGTTTGAAGAAGGAGGAGTCGAGGGCTTCGACTCACGAACTCGCGAGATCGCGAGTTTGAGAAAGGTGCTTGTGTTAAGGTATTTCTTGGAGTGCTGTGGTCACTCGGAGAAAGGGGAAGCTTGTGCCTAGTGCTCATTCACACAGGTGGAGTTTCTGAAGGATTTGTAGATCGGGTTCGTTGGGTCCCGAGGAAGGCTGAAAGGACCATTTTGTTTCTGTGGATCCGATAGGAAGAACGATCCTATAGCGGATCTTGACTCGAGGGTCGGGGGACTGCATCACCTAGGAAGCCTAGATTGAGTTCGAGGGGGGGGGGAAGCTAAGTGTTTGTGACTCTGGGAGTCCGATGCCCCAGGGAAATAGGTATTGGAAAGACTAAGTTACACTGTAGGAGACCTGTTGAGTCGGTGGCTTAGCGGTGGACTGATAGCTGGCAGTCATTTACCCGTTACTATGGAACCCTTCCTCACATTAAACCCTGATCCACTTACCGATTGCGAAGTGACACCGACCGTATATCTGATGATGGTCGGGAATGATCCCAACTGTCGGATCTACGATGTAGTAAACCTGACATTGACTGATTCAGGAGAAATAGGATGTTGCGCCTCCAAAACTATAGAAGGCCGAATTTACGAAGTACCCAGGATCGTCGATCCTCAGATCCTTTAGGGTCCTTCTCATCCATCTATTTTGAAGGAAACGTGTCGCTAGATCGGGTAGTCTAGAGACATAACACTCCAGGAGGAGGCTGAAGACTACACACCATAAATCCCTAATGACATAGGTATGAAGTGGCAGAAATCATAGATCTATGGATCTACGTGGAAATATATTGACCGTGAGATCGAAGGAACATCAGAAGGCTATGTTAGGGGTCGATGTGGCTTGCTGACGTCACCCAGGGTGATGTGGGACCACGATTGAGGTGCCACATGTCACTTGGATACATATGTTTTGCATACCCTTGGGCCCATTAGAACATCACACATGTCACCCCCTGATGAGGGCACATGTCACCCCTGGCCCTGACCGCATACCAGTCCATGGTACGTGTCTTCTTGGACAGGTGAATGGTGAAGCACCGAGACTTCAGGACTCTAGAAGACCTCGGGTGAAGTATCGCGGAGAGACTAAAAATCTCAAAGTTCGGAGCTACGTGGAAAGTTTACAATACTTCGAAAAGTTTGAGAGGCTAGAGCATTGGAGCTCGGTCAGCCGAAGGGCCAGACCCACTTGTACATGTCCCTGCATATACCGCATTACCACTTGTAGGTGGGGACTCTTCGGGAGTTTGAGACTTCAGGACTCCGGAGATTTGGAGCGTGGTGTCAAAGGTAAGTTGAAGGGGGATGAAGGCCTGAGCTACATGACAACATTTTAGAACTCGAGAAGTTTGAGGCTCCGGAGGATTTGCGTGTAGAATGGAAAAGAGGTGTTCAATGCCGAAGTGTTGAACTCCCCTGTAGTTTATGTGTCAAATGAAGATCAAACCTACTGTTGGATTGGATGGTGAGTGGACTACCACCATGGCTATAGGAGCTTGAGGAGGGTATGAATGTGAGGGATATGTTATCACCATTTAAATTTTTGGTGTGAAATCAAGATTTCAGGGTTTAGCGAGGTGCTAAAATGATTTGGAGGTCAGATACATTTGGAGAAGTACCTGAAAATGGAAAAAGAGATTAAATTTGGTAGAGGCGTAAAGAAAAGCGGGATTGAAAGGTCATAGATCTCCATTCATCAAGATCAATGGTTAGGAGATATTTTGGAGTTTTAAATAGTGCGGAGGTTAAAATGTCTAAGCGGGCCTGAAATTTTAACCGTGGTTTCCCCACAAAGGTACGTTGCATCCTCAGATGCATTTTGGGGGGAAAGTGGGTAAACTCAAAACCCCCCTATCACACCCCTGAAATCAAGTGTTAAATGTCATTGAATGGGTCTAATCCTAGGGTCACATGTGGAAATGAAACTTGACAATAGGTCTAATCATCTTGAGACACTTGTTTATGTACCATTCGTCCATGCAGTGCCAAATAAGCACTGCCAAATAACCGATTTAATAATCCTCATTGGAAATCGATGGTTGAACATGAGAGGTCATTATCCCTGTAAGGATCTTCGTCAGCAGCCCATGATTAGTGTTTGATGGTGTCTGTTACTCAAAACACAGGTGAAATTACTCTATTTTGGTTAATTGATGGCTTATTCCATAATGAGATATCTGAAAACTGAAACGCTCGTCCAATTCATGTGAAGTCAAGGCAAATAGAATCATGCTTCTTGACGAACCAGAGGGAGATGAGGAGAAAGATTCAATGGTTTTCAACAAATCATGGAATATGATAGAATTATCAAGTAAAAAGAGAGAAAGGCATGCTACACAAATCCTAACAACAAAATCTCGTGCAAAATTCGTTGATGAACCAGAATCAGGCGAAGAGATCAGGTTGAATCCTATTATGAAGGATTTAATCATTAATGGATATTAAGATGGATACAACACACAAGCTGGCAAGAGAAAAAGGAAAAAACAATGAAAGGAGGAGGCTAAAGCTGGAACAGTCAAAAGAGTTGAAGAAACCCAACCTAGCTAGCTTGACACATTAAAGGAGGAGATCAAAAACTTGAAATAAAATTGCAAGCTAAATCAAGTATATTTAAGGGAATCTTGTGATAATGCATACAAGTGGCATTTAGGGTAAAGATCCAAGATATTTCGGTTTTCGTTTATAACTGTTTCCCTAGAAAGTAGGAGTTTGGTTTTGATAAGTTACTTCCTCTGTAACCAATGTCTATTTTTGGAATCTTGGAAAGAATGACCGTTTTTGGTCTCCTATGTAATTTATCTATATATACTGTTAAAAAGATAAGGGAATGGTTCGACTGTCCAGAGAAGGGCCTGCCCTTGTAGTAGTATTTTTTTTTTATTTCTTATGGATTTTAATATAAGCAGAGAAGGTTTCTTAGATAGCCGAGATTCATCATGGTGTTGATGTTCAATATGTTTTCTTGTATTCCATATTCATGAATATGTTTTGCTGCTAGTGATAATCTTTAAGCAAAAGAATGAATTCATCTTGCCAGTGTCCCTTCTCATATTGATTATACTTGTTATGTGTTTATTGGTTTCTGGTTCACAATTCACCCTTGATTGGTGCTCTATTTTTGGTATCCAGTCTTTATGTTTTTCCTTCTAAAGCTATACTAAGAGATTCATCCTCTGTTAGATGCCTCTTGTCATAGTGGTATTTCCTCTCTTTCCAAAAACCATCTCATATTTCTTATTTTGCTGAACACAACGCACATTTTTCCTCCGTTCCCTCAGGAATACATAGCTTGTAAATCTTCATATGATTTCAAAAGTTGACCCCATTGCCCAATGGCCCTATTCTCTTGTTGGTCCTACCAACCCCTTTAAAAACTTGTCCTATTGCAAAATTTGACTTTTGTGTGTCCATTGCCAAATATTTTTGAGTATTTTTCGTATCTATATGTTTAAGAGAGCCCTCTCTGGTTGGAAAGGTCAGAATCCAACCTAAAGTTGGTTGAAACAATTACCTTTTTTGTTTGTTTATCAGCCAAACAAATTTACAGAGTGCTAACAGGATACATGTGGATGCCACATGACACTCAACCAATGAACACCCAAAGATCTTGGAAAGGCATATCTCCCAATACTGAGCTCGATTTTGATCTTGGTAGTAGTCTGTGAGAATCTCTTGATGAGAAGAAGGTATGGGAGACCTCGGAAAAAGGATCTGAGATGTTTGAGGAAGGTGAAAATTTGATGCCCCATCCTTTAGAAATCTATATAAGGGATTGGGTGTGTTACACTATGTTTGATATCTGTAATTGATTATTCATCCACCCAATAGAATATTTTGAATATCCAAAGACGTGAAAACCCTGCACACCTTTTCGTGCAACTTATTTGAGTAGTGTCATTAAATATTTTAACTCCCCACTTTTATTGGTCCTATCTCCCACATTTGTTGTACTATAAAAATAGTGGGATTTCGTCAAGTGAAATACAAACATGAGCCCACACTTATCCTCCTAGAAAGCACCATCAAATAATCCCCATGCTTGTTGTTTATTGATCAGGGATTCATTGATAACCCTTTCCTTTTTATTTTTTATTTTTGGCTTATAGGTCATGAGTAGAGCTAAAGAGTGTTGTTATATCTTAGTTGTTTTGAGGAATTCTCCATAAAAAATCCCTACATTCAATGTCATCCAAATACCCTAGGATACAAGAATAGGAAAGACCCACCAAGATCTTAGATATAAATTCTCATAAAATTCTTTGAAACATGAGTCCACATAGTCCTTTTTCCAAATTTGTTGAAAATCCAAAACTTGTCTGATCTCCCACTATAGCTATGAAGTGTATGTACAAAGAAGAAACAAATATATGCATGTTTTGACATCATTTTTGCATAGATAAAAAAACATGGGCCTATGCTTACCTTGGAGTTGTAAGCAGTCCCACGTAAGCACACGTCCATATAGCACCAACCAAAAAACAAATCTTTCTCTTTGGAGGACCATGGATGTGTCAAAGCTTCAAGTAAAACAACTTGATTTCAATCTCATGTTGACTGATCATCGCCTCATATCCCTTTTCTTCTAAATATGATCCACTTAAATTCTCAAAGATCCACACCAACCCATCTTCCCTATTAGTGAGTCGAATATGGGCCTTCAGAAGTTCACAAACAAAGTTACTCCATAGCTTTTGTTCATCTACCCACATACCTAGGTCATTCTCCTAAAGCCAGGACTAGATCCACACTGTTGTTAGGTGAGGGTTTCCAATATGGTTCAATGTACATCATCCTTCCGGTTGTAGCTTGGTTATAATGTTATCATGTAGTAAATTTTTTCTGTCACACCCGATAATGAAGTATTTTTCCACACAGACTTTGGATTCCCGACCAACTTTGAATGCAAGAAATTTTCTAATAATTGGAAAGGTCAAAGTTAAGGCTCCCCACTAATTTGACACATTGCATGTGGTTTTTTGTTTCATGTGTATCTAGTCCATAATAGAATCTGGATAGATATATTTATCCACTAGAATACATTTCTACATGCTCTCCTAGTTAATAAACACCCAACGATATTTGGCTATCATTGCATGCCCAAAGAGAACTATATCCTTTAAAACCCATCCCCCCAAGCTCTTGGGGAGTGCCAATTTTTTCCATGATACAAATGTGATCCTAGATAGTACTTACTTCTCTTCCAAATATAATTGAAACACATGTGTTGCATGCGTGTGAGGATACATTTAGGAATGTTGTCCAACAAATGCCAATACACTAGTATTTCTCCTATGAGTGATTTAATGAGTGTGAGGTGTCCCCCACGAGAGATCCACCGATTGCAACGAAAGTGAATCCTCCCATCAACACGAGAGAGGATCCATTTTCAATATGCCAATCCATAGAAGTTATGTTAGAGTGTAAACCCTAGATATTTTACCTCGCCTTCCATGGTGTGTGCACCAAAAAGAAATATATTTTGGAGTAGCAGTCTCTCCACTTCCACCGATTCTGGAAAATATAAAGAATATTTTTTCATATTGATGGTCATGCTAGTTGCATCAAAAAATATCTAAAGGATCTCCTTTATGGACACGTCTTCAGAGTATTCACACAAACAAAAGATTATAATTTCATAAATAAATAATATGTGAGAGAGGTTTTCCTATCTACAAACACACAAGCCTTAAATCTTATTTAATATTCATGTATCATATAAATCCTAGCAAAAACCTTAAAAATGATAAAAAGTCAATGAATATAGTCCACTTTGAGGGGGAAACCTCCTTTTACAATATATCCAATTAAAAATTCAATATAATATGAAATAATATGATCCTAGGAGTAGGTCTCCATGGTATATATATATATATATATATATATATATATATATATATATATGTGAAGGGTTCTAGCCGACATACAATTATAATACTATAAATATAATAATTCAATATCTAGCGCTTAATAAGGGGATTTACCCATAAAATGAGGCTTTGTCTAGGTCTTAACATGCCCCTCCCCTTCAAACAAGTGTTTTCCTCAACACTTGACTAATTGTGGGTGTTTACGCATGAAGAACTCATATTCTCATGTTGCATATTCCATTGGTAGGTTCTTCCATTTGACGAGGTACTTTGTGATTTCTCTATTTCTTAGTTTCTTAATCCATGTTTCAAGGATTGTTTCTAGTTCTGGTATGATTTTCCCTTCTTCATTAATCTCTGGTAAAATATTTTGGACAGGGATCTTGTTGCTGATTACCTTCTTTAAGAAAGAGACATGGAAGATTGGATGCACATGTGAAGATGGAGGCAACTCCAGTTTGTAAGACATACTTCCAATCCTTTGCAAAACCTTATAGAGGCCATAATTTTAGGGTACTAATTCAATGTCATTATTTTGTTTCTTCAGGGGCATCTATTTATATTGCTGTAGCCTTATAAATACCCAATCTCACACTTCAAATTTCCTTTCACTGTGATGTTGATCTACATGTTGTTTCATCCTATTTTGTGCCATAACCAAGGGGTGAAATCATGAACTTGGGTAACACTTTTGTGAGAATTGGGTCTCCAAAATTCCTACGAACATTTTTTCAGCCAAACTAATAATTATTTCGACCGAAAGACACATTATCCAGACATTTTTTTTCCCAGTAACATTTTTTAGTCAAATGTTTTTTCGGTCGAAAGCATCTTTTGACCGAAAATATGTTTTGTATGAAAAAGGCTTTCGATCAAAAAATGTTTTATATATCACCCACACATCGCCCCATTCACATTTTACCGAACTGTTTGAATGGTGGTTGATGTAGATTTGTTTTAGTTGTTGGTTGGTGCTGGTGGACGTTGCCACTGGTGGTTGGTGTTGGCGGTTGGTGCCGATGGTCATTGCTACTGGCGGTTGCTGCGGGTGGTTAATGTTGGCGATTTCTACTGGAGGTCATTGCTGCTGGTTGTTGTAGCTTGTTATTGTTTATTTCCATTGGTCCATGTAAATATATCCCTTTCCCAGTTAAATACTTTTTTATTTATTTACAGTTTGTGTTTTAGGAGGTTAACAAGGCTGAATTCAACCCTGTTCATGTACAAGGATGAATTTGGGCTTGTCCCTGTACATGGACATGGCCGAATTTGGTCCTGTCCCTGTACAAGGACAAGACCGAATTTGTCCATGTCCATGTATAGGGATAGACCCGATTTTGTTGCCGTTGGTCCAGGTAAATATATCCCTTTCCCAGTTAAATAATTTTTTAGATATTTACAGTTTGTGTTTTAGGCAGTTGACAGGGCCGAATTCGGGCTTGTCTTTGTACATGAACATGGATAAATTTGGGCATGTCCCTGTACATGGACATGGTCGGATTTGGGTCTGTCCCTGTACACAAACATGGATGAATTCCCATTATAGGAGTTACTCCCTATATCATCATTCTTGTAATCATACCTTATACGTTTCATAGAAAGTGTGATTTATTATGTGAATGCTTATGTAATATACCAGTTATAAAATGTATGCAGAACATAAATAAAATGCTAGTAATGGAAGAATAACAACAATATAACCAGAACATTCACCACAATAACACTGAAATGATATAAGAATAACAACATAAATAACACTTTGAATCTGAAAGTAATGTTCACTGACCTCTTCGAGGGGGAAACCTCCAGTTGAGCAGAGATCTATTACAATAATATCCAAGCTAGGGTTCTCATACCCTTGATTCCTATTTATACTAAAAAGAAGCATCTAGAAGAAGATCCTGCTAGAAGAGGAAGCTTCTATTAGGTCTTCTTACATCTTCCTTATTCTATTTTATTGAAAGGCCTTATTAATATTGACCTTTATTACATCCGAATATATTGTTCTACCTATGTGTGGGTTAGGACCCTAACAATTTACTACTTATAGCTTATGTACAGGTGTATTCAGTTTAAGTAAGTAAGTTGGTTAAAATCTTACACTATACTTATGATTAGAGAGATAGAAAAAAAATATTATACTTAAGGTAATTGCTATCCCTAATTAACACCACGTATTCAGAGTAATATGATAGTACAACATGATAGTTTGATGAAACAAACCATGTTCAATATTTATGGAGAGAGTAAAAAATAAGCCTATATCGGTATAAGTAACAAAAGTGATGTAACAAACTTTGTATCATACTCATTGTCATAGTAATATACATAATGAAGCTTATCATAGCTATATGCGATACGCCTACAAAGCTAACTAGTAGTGATTCTATATAGCTATCTTAACCACAACAAATACAAAATTAGAACATGCTAATATGAATGATTCAAAGAGTGTGATAGTGAAAACCATTTCCCTATACTAAGATGAGACTAGTAATCGTGATTGAATATCAATAAGGAACACTTTATAATCACTAATCAATGCACTGTGATTTCCTAATCATCATACATGCGTTAACTCCAGCTTAAGAAATGCATTTGCTTTATCGTGTTCAGGTTGTTGTATTCGAATTCAATATGCATGATATAGAATACTAAGATACGACAATGATAAGCTCTTATTGATATTGATACAAGTTTGAGCTATGTTTACCTATTATGACTATTATATAAACTTTATTCAATTAATGGGACTAATTCTAGTAATGTTTCTTAATCATTGGGAAAGATTGTTCAATAAGGATATGTGATTAAAGATAATGAAACTAGTAAAGAAGAGAATATATTACAAGATGATTTTATTTTTTAGTATTAATTATAAATTGAAAACATAAGATTTAAAATAAAATTATATTAATTAGGTCTGTCCTTGTACAGGGACAGGGCCTAATTCGGCCCTATACCTGTACAGGGACAGGCATGAATTCGACCATGTCCCTGTACAAGGACATACTCAAATTCAATCATGTCCCTTGTACAGGGACATGGCCTAATTCGACCCTGTACTTGTACAGGGACATGCCCGAATTCGACCCTGTCCCTGGACAGAGACATACCTGAATTCAGCCCTGTCCGTATATAGGGACATGCCCAAATTCGACCATGTTCGGCCCTGTCCCTGTATAGGGACATTCCCAAATTCGGCCTTGTCCCTGTATAGGGACATGCCCGAATTTGACCCTGTCCATGTACATGGACATGCCTTCAATCTGGAGAATTTGAGTTGAAACCTTTGGGGTGCCAAAAATAATTTCAAACCTCTCTAGTCAACAACTAATAAGAGAGCTTGGCCAAGTAAATCATGATTAAAAGAAAAATGATTCAGTGTCTAGAAATTCTAATAGTTTCAGAACAAACTAAAACATGCAATTTCATAAATGTATCATTAACCATTGCCCAATCAATAAGTGTTCATAGTAAAAATTAATAACACTTGGAAATAATGGACTATGTTTACAAAATATTTCCCAAGGAATATGTCTTGGTGAAGTGGAGGCTAAATCCTAGTCTTCAAAAATATATGGACTTGAAACACTCTCTACTGCAATATCCCCTTAATAGTATTTAGCTACTTTTATTTCCCTTCTACATTCCTCTATCTCTTGTGCCAATAATATGCATTTTGAAAGAGTGGTCCCAAGCACAACTAAACAACAAATTTCCTCTCTAGCATTACTCAAATGCTTCTTAGTGTGCATCTTGTTTCAAATTTGGGAACTGACATAGTCTCTTAATTTCTTGTTTCATCTAAGCAAATGTTCTGTTAGTTATTTTTTTTATGCTACCAGATTATGGATTAGAAGTTTTAATGTCTTGTCGATTGTAACATACAAGTAGCTAATGTTTAGAAATTTTAAAATAAATATTTCTGTTTTAGCTAGTTATATTTGTTGCCCTTAAATTTTAGCATGTTACACATAGATTATTTAAAAAATTACCTTCTACAATTTACACAGATATAGATTATCTTCTACATGTTACATTTTTTTTATATTTAAAATTTTTTATGTTCAGGTTTCGGGTAATTATTAACCTATTCCCCAATTAATTAAAATTTCATTTATTTACATGTTTTTTGTTTTAAGAGGTGGACAGGGACGAATTTGGACCTGTCCATGTACATGGACATGCTTGAAATTGGGCCTATCCATGTACATGGACAATGTCAAATTTGGGCCTGTACATGGACAAGGCCTAATTTGGGCCTATCCTTGTACAGGGACAGGGTTGAATTCGGCCCTGTCCATGTACAGGGATAGACGTAAACATGGAAAAACCTCCAATAATTTTTAGGTGTTACATAGATTCTCACAATCACTCACCTAATGGTTGAGCTTGATAAAGAGCGGAAAATAACACAATACGTGCAAGATATTGTATTAATTACTTGAATGAATTCAAAATGATTCCCTTACTTCAGTTTTCTATGTATTTGTCTTTGAAAAATCTAGAAACCACTCATATAGTTAATTTTTGTGTGGGTTTTTGGTTTTTGGTTTATTTTGTTTCTTGGTTAAGTACCAAGCTGAGATAATGTGTGACCCTCTTCTCTCTTGAGATGGTCCATGAGACCTAGGAGAAGTTAAGAAGGGCATGATCACATCAATGATCTTCCTCGTATGTTGGGATGATAAAATCTTATAAATTATATCATGAGAATCATGTGGACATTCTGCCATCAAAGAAGAACTTACCTTGTTGACTTTGTCTTGAAACCCCCCTTCCTTGAGTTAAGCCCCCCTTAATTGTTTTGTGGTTTTTTTGTTTTTTTCTTTGCTTCCTCCTAAAGAATGTTAGCCGCCTTGACTTAGGATCCCCTCTCCTTGACTTGTTTTTTTCTTGTTGATTTTTATGATTTAACATTTGATATTTTATGTTAAAAAATATTATTTGATCAAATTATTTAATTATTTAATTGAGAGGATGCGACCCCTCTAGGATAGTTCTTCTTGGTGTATTAAGACACCATGGGCTTACCTCTCCAACCTCTTGTTGTCGCTAACCCCTAAGGGTCTTTTCCATCTTGCCGTAGGTCTCTTCTTGGTTGTTGTTTGGGGTTTCTAGTTCTCCTTGTTGGTGTCACCCTCCTCATTTTTTTGTTGGTGTCACCCTCCTCATATCCTTGCTAATGCCACCATGTGTATGTTTCCTCTTCTATTGTTGGTGCCATCTGTGTATTTTGTTGGTTAATCTTTTGATATTTTACCCTAAATGTTCTTCTTGGCAATTTGTTCCAAGTGTCATGATGAGATCTTCCCCGAGGGTTTGATCAATGATCCCTTGAATATTTTTTTGAGCATATATCTAAGAGGATAGAAACAACATATCAGGTAACATTGTTTCTTATTTCAACTAAGTAAATGTTTTGTCAGTGATTTTTTTTAGGCTACCATATTATGGATCAGAAGTTTTAATGTCTTGCTAATTGTAACATACAAGTAGCTAATGTTTAGAAATTCAAATTAATATATTTTTTTTAGTTAGCTATATTTTTTGCCCTTAAATTTTAACATGTTACACATAGATTATCTTAAAAATTACCTTCTACAGTTTACACAGATATAGATTATCTTCTACATGTTACGTTTTTTTTTTTATATTTAAATATTTTCATGTTCATTATATGTAGCATCATAGTAAAAAATATAGTTGTTCTAGTTTGTTCAATATATGTCTTTGATGCTTTGAAGTTTTTGTAAATGCTTAAATGACTTTAAGTTGTTTTATAAATTATATTTCATTTTATGTTTCTATAACTTATGAACTTTCATACTCATCAATTTTCAAAGGATATATATCGAGGCAAGATGTCAAGACAAGAGTCTCCAAAAATTCCTCGCAAATGCTCTAGGATACTCAATGAAGGAAAAAGATGAACCCCTTCTTTGACTGAGACTCTGTGTGACCAACGACAATCTAGTCAGAGGAGGAGACGATCAAATGAATATGTGAATAGATCATCCCGAGAATGTGCTCAAAATAGTGCTATGGATGCAACTTTCTTAGATAGGTTGCACATTAATACTCCAACACCAGAGAATGTAGGGAATACATCATAATA
>SNQJ01S0002380.1:977344-1004301 GCA_010110895.2 Picea sitchensis
TGGAGTCAATACTCCGCCAGGTGAGCTAGTAGGAGACTAAGGGCTCTAAGGAATAAGGCCCCTGCCTTATTGCGCGCCCCTTAGAATCATCGTGAGCGACTGTCGCAGTCGACCCTTTCTTGACGTAGGGTGGTCCATTTGGTGTACTGGTCCTCGTAGCTTCCAAAAGGGTAGTACTATTCTTTAATGGAATCCCGGAAGGAATACCATGTAGGGGCTATGACAAACATTGCAGATTCCTCCACGACCCTTTTCTCAGAGTAAGTATCCCACCGGTATTTAAGATGGGGAATGGCCTTGAGGAGTGCAAAAGTGATCTTTTCCCTATCGAAAAAATTGTGGACTGAAATATACCCTTCGAGCAGATTCAACCATTTATCGACAACATCTGCATCTATCAGTCCTTCAAATAGTGGAATATCAAAATTTACTTCTACCTTGAAGGGGGTTGCATGGCCACTTGATGAAGATGCTTCTCCTGTGGGTAGTCTTCGAAGGATCTGCACAAAGTTGTCCATCATTTTGTTCCTTTGTGTCCATCATTTCATTCCTTTGGCACACAAGGGCTTCCTTGAGAAACATTTTAATAGGATATCTTCCTCCATCATCTTTATTTTAGTCCCCCATGGGTTATTGTTGGGCTCGGCATGATCGATCTTGTAATGGCTCGATTGGTTTGAGTCCCAACTTCTTATACCCAGATCTTGTCGAGGACATGCACGAAGAAAAATAAATGAAGAGCAGACCACTCTGATATCACCGATCCTGATTTAGGAGAGGAACGAATAGATTAACAGACTGAATACAGTAAACACACAGATATGAATAATAACACAGATATCCAGTGAAAAATGTCTTCTATTGGATAATGAAATAGGCTGAAACTGTAAAACTGTAGAACTAAAACACTTTGACAAATAGTGGTATCTATCTCTGAGACGAGATGTGGAAGCTATACGCATCCGTATGAGAAGAATGGATTAAAATGAGGCTCTAAAGGCCTTTTTGATATTACTCATGAGTTCCAAAACCCTAGACATCCAAAAACCTAACCCTAGAAGGTGAAACGCCAAAATTCATGTGGGCCCCTATGGGTAAGTTGGTGTAAGTTGGTACCTCAACTTCCCAGGGTCGTAACTTTTACATACGATATTCGTTTTAGGTGCGTGATAACCCATTGGAAAGGTATTTCAGAGAGCTACACATTCTACCATCAAACTCTAACTTCGTCTACAATTTGACTGTGGCGAGACAAAAAAACACCGTTTAGGGCCCCAAAACAGCCCTGGAAGTACACCAAGATGTGTTGACATGAAAACATACAAAATAAGCCAGTTGGATTAGGCGAGAGGCCACTCGGGTATCCACCTAGAGGATGTGTGGGGCTTAAGACAACCCCAGAAGTGTAGAACTTACAATTACAAATAAGTACAAAAGAACGTGTTGAACAAAAATGGACAAGAGGAGCCAGTTGGAATAGGTGGGTGGCCACCAATATCCACCTGGATCAACCCCTTTTCCATTCTGCACGCAAATCACCTGGAGCCCCGAAATCGCAGAGTTCTGAAACCCTGCCACGTAGCTCGGGCGTTCACCCCCCTTCAACTTACCTTTGACACCATGCTCCAAAACTCCGCAGTCCTGAAGTCCTGGACTCCCGAAGGGTCCCCACCTACACATCGTAACGCAGTATACACAAGGACATGTACAAGTGGGTTCGACCCTTCGATGGAACTAGTTCCAATTCCCCATCCTCTCAACCTTTATGAAGTCTTGTAATCTTTCCACGTAGCTCCGACCTTTGGGACTTTTGGTCGCTCCGCGATACTTCACGCCTGGTCTTCCAGAGTCCCGAAGTCCTAGACTCCTAAAGTCCCGATGCTTCACCATTCATGTGGCTAGGCAGACATGTACCAGGGACTGACACATGGTGAGGGCCAAGGGTGAGACATGCCCTTGTTAGGGGGTGACATGTGTCACGTTCTAATGGGCTAAGGGGTCTACAAAAAATTTGTATCCAAGTGACACATGGAACCTCAGTCATGGGTCCACGTCACCCTGGGTGACTTCAATGAGCCACATTGATCCTTAACAAAACCTTCTAATGTTCCTCCGATCTCACGATCAATATCTATCCACGTAGATCCACAGATCTATGGTTCTCACCACTTCGTAACTCTGACATTCGAGAGTTATGGCGTGTGGTCTCTAGCTTCCTCCCGGAGTGCTATGTCTCTGAACTACCTGATCTAGAAACATGTGTCCTTCACGATAGACGGGCTGAGAAGGATCCTGAAGGATCCGAGGATCAACGGTCCTCGGTACTTCGTAAATTCATCCTTTGATATTTTTGGAGGTGCAAAACCTTAGTTCTCTCGAAGTGGTCAATGTTTGGCTGACTACATCGTAGATCTGATGGTTAGGATCATTCCCGACCATCCTTAGATCTACGTCCCATGTCACTTCGTGATTGGTAAGTGGATCGAGGTTTAACGTGAGGAAGAGTTCCATGGTAACGGGTAAATGACTGGCAACTGTCGGTCCACCGTTAAGCCATCAACTCGACAGGTCTCCTATGACATAACTTGGTCTTTGCAATACCTATTTCCTCGGGGCACCGGACTCCCAGAGTCCCAAACACTTATCTCCCCCCCCCCCCCTGAACTCAACCCAGGGTTCCTAGGCCTTGGTTATATGGAGTTTTTTCAAGCCCCAAGAGCTACGATCATACCTCTTTGCCAAGATGTGATTAATTCGCGACATTTCGGAGCTCCGAATTCCAGAGTTCTGAAGCCAATAAGAGCTAGCTCCTTTCCGATTAGCGTAGGGTTTCCAGACCCTGGTCGTGTGGGTCATCCAAATATTTTCAGGGGCTACATACACTTATTTCTTGGTCGGGAAATTTTCTAAGGCTGTGGGCATGAGCCCTTAGTCACACAGATGAAAGGTTTGGGGAATGCACCCCCTTGTCTACACTCTATGATCATTATACCTCCTGATCTTACTGGTACCTCAAATGAAATGAGGGGATGCTTCTTGTGTTTATTCCAGAGGTTGGGACGTAGAGATTTATCCACTCCTACTTAGCTGGTGTAGGCTCTGTGCACCTTCACTCTACCTCTCTTGAGCCTAACGAACTCCCTTATCTAGGAGGCCCAGAATAACTAGAAGTGTAAACACACACATGTGAAATTGTGCGCAAGTTCGACAGACTCATAGTTCATTTGTTTTAACTCTAGTCACTATAGGGCTTGAGCATTTATGTGTACAAGCCAACACAATCAAGAAAAAGGTAAAGGAACACGGTCCAACCATCAAACAAACATGCACATCTCTAAACATTCACATGATATCCAACTTTATTTCATAGTTACAACTCAAATTACACAAGGTATGATTATACTTATCTTTTATAGTCGATCACTAACCGACTGACTGAGGGTGTGTTCCTTTCCACCCAACCATAAGCTCAGAGGAATTCATTCTTAGCACTCTTTCGACCCCTGTTCCAAGCCATGATATCACTAGGGAAATTTCACAGTTTCTCAGGGGTTATATCTCTGTCACGGTCTCTGCGAGGTTGATCAGATGCCTCCTCAGCATGAAGTTCACAGTCTCTTACTCAGGTCATATCTTACTCGTGTCGTTTTCTCCTGTAAGAATCTCATAGATCTTCTTCTCAGCTGGAGAGCCTCACACATTCTCCTCTCTTCTTTGTTTGTTTCCTGGTGACGCAGTCCCCCAACCCTCAGGTCAGAGTCTACATAGGATCTTTCAATTTCGGCCCCTTAGAGTCTGACTGGCTCTTCAATTTCCTCTTCGGGAAATTTATTCACACACCCAACTGAGTGTATGTCACAGGTCCTTCTGAGTTATTCTCACGTGATCTATGCATTGGCATGAACTCCATGATCAACACCCAATTGACAATGGGACTTTCCCCTTTTCCTTTCGAGATACTGGATTTAGCGATTTCGTGAATCCTGATGTCGAGCGCCTTACCTCTTCAACCCCCGAAACCCGAAACATAAAACACTAGACACTTCTCACCACTAACTTTGGCTTTCTTCTCTTTGTGATTTCGGGAGTTGCTTTTATGTGCAACTCTACCTCTTGACTCCCGGAGTCCCAAAATCCGAAGTACTGAAATCTTGCAAATTCCATCTTAAGTCCTGTTACGCTTCGTGACTTCGGGATTTCCACTTCACTATTTCCCGCTCCTTGTCATCAGTATTCCCGGTATGCCGAACCCCGAAATACCAAAATGATCCTATCTCACTTCCAAGGAGATCAATGGTTGTAGATGTCTCCTTGATCCGACGATTGGCGTGATTTCGTGTACTGGGAGTTCGTGATGCTCGATCTCGAACTCTCTACCTCCTATACCTTCCAGATCCCGAATTACTGAAATGCCGAAATGGTTTTCTTCCCCGGGATTTTGCGAACTAATAGTTTGAAACTCTCGATTCCAAATCATTGTCTCCTCGAGATCTTGGATCCCGAAATGCTGAAATTTTGAAACGCTCCTCCAAAGGTATTTCACGTTTCACAATTTCGGATCTTCTTATGTGGAGCACTCTACTCCTTGTCAACAGGAATGCTGAAACACCGATTCTCGAAATGCCGACAAATATACTGCCACGATTTCTGATTTTGAGCTTTCCTCCCCCCTGTGTCCCGATCACTCGTCCTCAAGATCTCTGAAACCCTGAATTTCAAAGTTCCAAAATTTCGACCTCGTCACTCTTCGCCTTTATACACGAAAACTCTTTTCGTGTTTCAGGGACTTGATCAACCAAAGATTTCATCCACACTTTGGACTTATGACCCCCGAAATGATGAAAGGATCTTGACAGTCCAATAATCGAAATCAACAGTCCACGTTAAATCCTGCCTTTCGAAAGTGGATCTGTCCAATGCTTAACTTCCCCGCAACTTTCTTGGATCCTACAGTCCTCGCTATTTCGGGAGTTCTCCTCAGAGAATTCTGACCGTTCAATTTCCTCCTCAAGAACCTCTGGCTCAAAATCGATTCTGTGATTCTTCTCTGGGGCATGACTTCTGCACAACGACTTGAGATTCCTATTTTCTCTTGAATGATTCAAAGGTCCTAACCCTTCTAAGCTTTCTTCGCAAACTCAGGTCTTCAAGGAAACTTCTGCACGCACTCCTTGCGGCAATCCTTC
Organism: Picea sitchensis; assembly: GCA_010110895.2. NCBI lineage: Eukaryota > Viridiplantae > Streptophyta > Pinopsida > Pinales > Pinaceae > Picea > Picea sitchensis. The sequence continues at coordinate 982,531 of SNQJ01S0002380.1, forward strand.
AAATACTTCAACGTACTTGAACTCCCGACTCTGTGCACTTTCCTTGCAACAACAGTCCTTCAATCTCTCAACCTTAGTTGATAAGTTCTCAGGTATCGACTAGCCCGCACACACCTTGCACGACTTCTGTGCTTGTCTTGCTACTTCTGGTGAATTGAGAACAATGCTATCCCTCCTGAGCTTTCAAAGATAAACTCTGAACCTTCGTCACACACTCCTTGTGGACGTTTCCTTACACTCCTTGCATGAACTTCTCATTCAGGAAATGAAACAATTGAAACTCATTCTCTTTCTCTCTCAGAATTCAAACATTCAACATGAAATCATACATTCACACACTGCATAATAACAAATGCATAACAAAGAGAGTAAAAAACTGTAAGCAGACCATTCAACATGTATACACAGAAAACATCATAACAACATGAGTTTGATTCAAAGCTTCATGTATTAATTCAAGTTTCTGTACATGGGTTCTCCTCTACAACTCTTCTTCTACAACTCTCTTCTTCTCTATGCTAATGTGCTTAATGATCTAATTCTGATTGATACAATGATACAAAGATGAGGGTGTCTATAGTCATTTTCCCTCCTGTTCCTAAAAACTGTCTAATTTGAAATTTAAATCTACCTACTTTCATTAACTGAGCATAAATGCCTTTTACATCGACAGATGAGAGTAGATTGCTCAAGATATGTTTACAATCACTTATTCATAAATGCTCGTACGCCTTCATTAACTATTTCATTAATATTCCTTCCTTAGTCTTTCAAAATATTTCAAAAACATTTTCAACATGTGCAAAAAATGCGTTGCGCTCATCCCAGCCGTCTTCCGCCTTCGCGCTCGCTTGCTGCTGGCGATGCTCCTGCATCATACTCCCTCGCTTGAAAATTTTCATGGACTCCTGTTCATGAGTTCTTGCACGATCTATCCATGCTTCTGAATCTCTTCTTCATTCTCCCAACTGGCAGCTTCAACTGGATGTCCCTTCCATTTCACCAAGTATTCAAAATACTCTTTTCTCTTGGTCCTCCTACTGATTCTCCTGTCAAGTATACTTTCCATCTGTGGCTTTTCATCTACAGGCATTTGTTTAGTCCATCGAACCTCTGTCTGTTCACTGTCTTCTCCTTCTTCTTCAGCTCTGTAAGGGTACAAATATGAGATGTTGAATATCGGTGAAATTTCGATCCCATCGGGTAATTCGATCTCATTTGCATTTTCCCCAAATTTCTTTACGATATTGCATGGTCCAATCTTCTTCATTTTCAGTTTGTTATATGTTCCCCTTGGGAACCTTTCTTTCCTCAGATGTGCAAGAATCAAATCACCAAATTCAAACTGAAGTTCTCGCCTCCGTTGATCTGCTCTGCGTTTATACTCTTGACTCGAATTTTGCAAACGTTTCCTCACTTGGCTGTGAAGTTCCTTCATTGTCTCTACAAAATCATCTGCACTAGCACTTTTGGTTTCATTCTGTTATGAATCCTTCACTTCAAAAACTCCCCTTGGTTGCATTCCATACACAATTTGGAATGGACTATGCCCTGTGCTTCTGTTGAGTGAATCATTGTAAGCAAATTCCGCCTATGGCAGAATGTGATCCCACTGACTGTGGTGTTCAGTCACTAGGCTCCTTAGCAAATCACCCAAGCTCTGGTTAACAACTTATGTCTTCCCATCCGTCTGAGGATGATACGCTGAGATAAAATACAAACTTGTCCCCATCTTCTTCCATAAAGTCCTCCAGAAATGTCCCACAGACTTAGTGTCTCGATTTGAAACTATGCTTCTTGGTAAGCCGCGAAGTCTGACGACTTCTTTGAAAAACAGGTTCGCAATATGTGTTGTGTCACTGGTTTTCTGGCATGGTATAAAATGTGCCATCTTTGAAAATACGTCGACTACCACAAAGATTGAATCACACCCTCTTTGTGTCCTTGGCAGTCCCAATATGAAATCCATGCTTACTGCATCCCACGACCTTCGTGGTATGGGTAATGGCTGGTATAACCCTGTGTTCTACCTTTTTCCTTTTGTGTGCTGACAAATTCTACATCTGTCCACAAATATTTTGACATCTGTCCTCATCCCTGGCCAAAAATATGAGCCATTTAATTTCGAGAACATTTTGTCATGACCGAAATTTCCAGTCAATCCTCCACTATGTTTTTCTTTCAACAGATTCTCCCTCATGGAGCATTTTGGAATACATAATTGATTGCATCTAAATAATAATCCATCCTGGATCATATATTCAGTCCACTGGCTTCTGTCCCTGAGAATTGGATTCTCAGATGCCTCATACGCCTCTTTAAAATCTAGATCGTCTCTGTAAATTTCTTTGAGAATATCAAAACCCAAAGTTTTGACTCTAAATTCCTGCATAAGTAAACATTTCCTGCTCAAAGCATCAACAACTTTGTTAGCAGTTCCAAAAATATGTTTAATTACAAAAGTAAAACTCTGCATGTATTCAACCCATTTAACATGTTTTTGGTTCAACTTCTCCTGTTGAGTCACAAATTGCAAAGTGTGATTATCGCTGTACAAAACAAACTCTTTAGGAACCAAATAATGTCTCCATTTTTACAGCGCTTGTATGACCGCATAAAATTTCTTGTCATATGTTGAGTATTTAACCTTTGCTTCATTCAGTTTCTCACTGAAGTATGCAATCGCCCTGTCATCTTGGCTCAAGACCACTCCAATTGAAAATCCACTAGCATCACACTTGACCTAAAATGTCTTACTGAAATCTGGCAACACCAAAATTGGTTGTTCAGTAATCCTTCTCTTCAGCAGGTTGAATTTTTTTTTGCTTCCTCTGTCCAATGAAAAGATTTGTGTCTTTTCTTCACCGTGTCCATCATTGGTGTGCTAATCCCACTAAAATTTCAGATGAATTTTCTGTAGAAACTAGCTAATCCATGGAAGCTTCGAACCTCAAATACACTTTTCGGCGATGGCCAATTCTTAATCGCTTCTACCTTTTCCGGATCCATATTCAACTCATTTGCAGAGATAACAAAACCCAAATAAATGAGTTATGTCCTCATAAATGTCGATTTCTTCATATTTATCAACAATTTCTCTTGCTGCAATCCCCTCATCACTATAGTTAAATGCTTCAAGTGTTCTATTTCTGTCTTGTTGAAAATTATTATATTGTCAAGATATACGATGACGAACTTCCCGATAAACTCTTTCATGACTTCATTCATCAATCTCATGAAAGTACTGGGCGCGTTTGTTAAGCCAAACGACATAACACGCCATTCATACAACCCCTCATTTGTCTTGAATGCTGTCTTCCATTCATCACCTTCTCTCATTCGGATTTGATGATATCCGCTTTTCAAATCAATCTTTGAAAAAAACTTTGCTCCACTCTAGCAATCCATCAAATCATCCATCCTTGGTAACGGAAATCTATATCTGATGGTAATTTTGTTGATTTCCCTCAAGTCTATACACATTCTCCAACCTCCATTTTCTTTGGGCTGAGCACTGTTGGAACAACGCATGGACTCAAACTCTCTCTAATCAATCCTTTGTCCATTAAGTCCTGGACTTGTCTCTTGACTTCTTCATTCTCTTGCGGCATCAACCTGTACGCTTCTTTGTTTGGTAAACTGGCTCCAGGTATAGGATCGATGTGATGAATTATACTTTTGATCGGTGGCAACGAACAAGGTAGTTCGTCCACTACTATATCAACAAACTCTTCCAACAAATTCTGGATTTCCTCTGGTAAATCATCCAGTCTTGTACTGGTTAAAACAATTTTAGGCTCCCTGACCACAATAAATTGTGTTTGTTCCTTCTTCTTAACCTCATTAAGAAGTTCCTTCCCACTCATGAGAAGTACAATGTTGCTCACTTCTAGTCTCACCTCTTTATCCTTAATTGGAAACAACATGTGAGTTCTCCCATTCTTCTCTAGGGTGTATGTGTTCTGTCTCCCATCATGAATCACATTTCTGTCATATTGCCATGGTCTACCCAGCAATAGATGACAAACATCCATGGGAATGACATCACACATTATTTCATCCTTATATCCCCCTATTTTGAATTCAACTAAACACTGTTTAGTGACATTTACCTGATGTCCTTTTTGTAGCCATGAAAATCTGTATGGGCTTGGATGTACAATAGTCTCCAACTCTAGTTTTTCTACCATCTCTGTAGAAACGAGATTTTTTGTGCTACCGCTGTCCACTATAACCTTGCATACCCTGTCTTTGGTCTTGCAAGTAGTCTGAAAAAGTATGTTCCTTTGGGCTGGGTTCTCTGTCTCCTTCTCTGGCGTTAAGAGAACTTTCCTCATCATCAAGGATCTTCCGCCCTCAGCATATTCTGCCTCAACATTCCATCCTTGTGCTTCGACAATGTGAGTTTCACCACCTTCTTTCTTTCTATCTGGACATTCATAGGATTTGTGTCCATTTTTTCCACTGGTAAAGCATTTTATTTCTCCACCTTTGCCTCTTCCTCTTCCTCTGGTTCGAGGAAAAGTATTTCCACCAGCATACTGTCCTCTCTGTGAGATTCCACCTCTCTCAATTTGAGTTTGAGGTTTCTTCCACTCTTCTTTAGGTTTCTGATTTCTATCCTGGAAAATTGTTTTTCCTCTGGCTTGACTTCTGTGTCGGCCTCTTTGACCTTGCTTTCAACTCAGCTTCTCTTCATATTTCAGAGCCATCTGATAAGAATCATCCACATTCTGAAGTCTCATCATGCTCATCTCATCCTGAATGTCATATCGCAGACCATTCATGTACCTGACAACCTTTTCATCATCACTTTCCTGATGACCTGCCCTGATGTTTATCTTATAGAATTCCTCAGTGTATTATTTTACTGAACTCAAAATTCTGTCTCAAATTATTCATTCTCCGAAACAGAGTAATTTGATAATCCTTGGGTATGAATTTGGCTTTCATCTTTGCAACCATTCTATCCCAACTCTTGATTTTCTGCTTGCCTTTGCAGCGTCTGTCAGCCTATAGTTCATCCCACCATAATGCTGCATGCCCTTTAAGTCTTGTGACATTGTGCTTGACCTTCTTGTCTTCCTCGACATCTTCATAATCAAAATATTTATCCAAAGCTCTAATCTAGTCTAGAATCTTTTCAACGTCCAGGTTCCCCTCATACATGGGAATCTCCATTTTTTCCCTGGCACCTATCCTTGCAACAACCTTGAATATGTGTTCATCTGCTGCATCTTCGGCTGCAACTTCTTCTCCATCATTTCCAGCTTCATTTTTACTATCAGCCTCACTAATATCCACAGTGTCGACTGTGCGCCTCTGTGTTGTCTCCATGGCATCAAGCCTTGCACGTAGTTCGCACATTTCTCTTTCCACTGTTGGATTAGGCATTGGTATGTCTCTTCTTCTCGGAGGCATGGATGAAAATGTTCCTCCTTTTCCCTACTACAGAAATAAAAGAAATTGTTCTGCACTCCGATACCACACTGACGCAGTCCCCCAACCCTCAGGTCAGAGTTCGCACAAGATCTTTCAATTTCGGCCCCTTAGAGTCTGACTCGCTCTTCAATTTCCTAACAGGGAAATTTATTCACACACCCAACTGAGTGTATGTCACAGGTCCTTCTGAGTTATGCTCACGTGATCTATGCAATGGCATGAACTCCATGATCAACACCCAACTAACATTGGGACTTTCCCCTTTTCCTTTCGGGATACCAGATTTCGCGATTTTGCGAATCCTGATGTCGAGCGCCTTACATCTTCGACCCTCGAAACCCAAAACATAAAAAACTAGACACTTCTCGCCACTAACTTCGGCTTTCCGCTCTTCGTGATTTCGGGAGTTGTTTTTATGTGCAACTCTGCCTCTTGACTCCTGGAGTCTCGAAATCCGAAGTACCGAAATCCTGCAAATTCCGTCCTAAGTCTTGTCATGCTTCATGACTTCGAGATTTCCACATCACTATTTCCCGCTCCTTGTCATAAGTATTCCCGATATGCCAAACCCCGAAATACCAAAATGCTGCTATCTCACTTCCAAGGAGATCAACGATTTTAGATGTCTCCTTGATCCGACGGTTGGTACGATTTTGCGTACCGGAGTTCGTGATGCTCGATCTCTAACTCTCTACCTCCTATACCTTTCGGACCCCAAATTACTAAAATGTTGAAATGGTTTTCTTCCCCGGGATTTCGCGAACCGGGAGTTCGAAACTCTCGATTCCAAATCACTGTCTCCTCGAGATCCCAGATCCCGAAATGCTGAAATGATGAAACGCTCCTCCAAAGGTATTCCATGTTTCGTGATTTCAGAGCTTCTTATGTGGAGCACTCTACTCCTTGTCAATGGGAATGCCGTAACACCGATTCCCGAAATGCCGACAAATATCCTGCCGCGATTTCTGATTTCGGGCTTTCCTCCCCCCTGTGTCCCGATCACTCATCCTCAATATCTCCGAAACCCCGAATTTTGAAGTTTTGAAATTTCGACCTCGTCACTCTTCGCCTTTATACATGAAAACTCTTTTCGCGTTTCGAGGATTTGATCAACCAAAGGTTTCGTCCACACTTTGGACTTATGACCCCCGAAATTCCTAAATGATCTCGACGGTCCAATGATCGAAATCAACGGTCCACGTTAAATCCTGCCTTTCGAAAGTGGATATGTCCAATGCTTAACTTCCTCGCAACTTTCTTGGATCCTACGGTCCTCGCTATTTTGGGAGTTCTCCTCGGAGAATTCTGACTGTTCAATTTCCTCCTCAAGAACCTCTGGCTCAAAATCGATTCCGCGATTCTTCTCTGGGGCGTGACTTCTGCACAACGACTTGATCTTCCTGTTTTCTCTTGAATGATTCAAAGGTCCTAACCCTTCCGAGCTTTCTTTGCAAACTCAGGTCTTCAAGGAAACTCCTGCACGCACTCCTTGCGGCAATCCTTCAAATACTTTAGTGTACTTGAACTCCCAACTCTATGCACTTTCCTTGCAACAATAGTCCTTCAATCTCTCAACCTTAGTTGATAAGTTCTTAGGTCTCGACCAGCCTGTGCACACCTTGCACGACTTCTGTGCTTGTCTTATTGCTTCTGTGAATTGAGAACAATGGTATCCCTTCCGATCTTTCAAAGATAAACTATGAACCTTCGTCACGCACTCCTTGCAGGAACTTCTCACTTAGGAAGAGAAACAATTGAAACTCATTCTCTTTCTCTCTCAAAATTCAAACATTCAACATGAAATCATACATTCACACACCGCATAATAACAAATGCATAACAAAGAGAGTAAGAAACTGTAAGCAGACCATTCAACATGTATACAAAGAAAACATCATAACACCATGAGTCTGAATCAAAGCTTCATGTATTAATTCAAGTTTCTGTACATGGGTTCTCCTCTACAACTCTTCTTCTACAACTCTCTTCTTCTCTATGCTAATGTTCTTAATGATCTAATTCTGATTGATACAATGATACAAAGATGAGGGTGTCTATAGTCGTTTTCCCTCCCGTTCCTAAAAACTGTCTAATCTGGAATTTAAATCTACCTACTTTCATTAACCGAGCATAAATGCCTTTTACATCGATAGATGAGAGCAGATTGCTCAAGATCTGTTTACAATCACTTATTCATAAATGCGCGTACGCCTTCCTTAACTATTTCATTAATATTCCTTCCTTAGTCTTTCAAAATATTTCAAAAACATTTTCAACATGTGCAAAAATGCGTTGCGCTCATCCCAGCTGTCTTCCGCCTCCGTGCTCGCTTGCTGTTGACGATGTTCCTGCATCACTTGATGTCTCTCCTTATCTCTATAGAGCCTCACGCGCACACCTCCTCCTTCCTAGGTCGTCTCCTTGTCTCTATTTTCTATATGTATTTTCCCAGGATGGTTCTCAACCTATCCTATTCCTTCTGTCAGAAGGAAACTCGGGTTAGCCTAGTCTGTCAGATCCTGCTGTACTTCGGGCTAACATTCTTTAGTTAGACCATGCTTCCATTCATGGGGGTGGTTAATTATCCAACCACCAATCCGTCTTTGATTAAATGGTTCCTCTCCTTGGGATCCAGATGAGGCTCATTATCTCAGCAAAGGGAATTTGGGTCATTTGAGCTAATAAACCCTCTCCACATTTTCCTCATTCATGGCTAGTACTTCAAGGCTTCATCCCCACAGTCAATTATTCACAATTCAAACAATAATACATTTACATTGTTCTCATGCCATAACATGATGACCATAATTAATAATTAATTACAAGTTGAGGGAAACATGGATATTACACATAGAACTAGAAGCTTTGAGACAAAATTTGAAATCCGATGCTTTTGCTTTCCAAGAATTGTCTTTTACTCACATTTATATAGACTTGAACTATACACCTCTCTAAAAGGGAACACTATAGCTCATATGATATTGGTAGTTTATTTTTTATACTAATGCATATGTTGACTTTGTTTTGGTAGGTGATCATAATAGTTTTTTCTTGTATTCCTTAAAGCTTTTTGAGAATAAGTTGGGATTACTTCCAACACTACTCACATAACATTTTGGAGTGTCTCCACATCTCAGGTTTGTAACTTTTTTTTTTTTAAATGAAGATAGGTTTTTCTTTTACTGGATGTAACTTCCTCGATGTAAGATAGGTTTGTAACTATGCTTCTTTTATTTTTGAATATATATATATATATATATATATATATATATATATATATATATATATATATATATATATATATATATATATATATATATATATATATATATATTTATTTATTTATTTTTATTTTTTTATTTTTATAAAATTAAGTTTATATATATTTTTATTATTGAATTTTTACAAAATAATTTTTTTATTTTTATAAAATTAAGTTTTATATATATTTTTTTATTATTGAATTTTACAAAATAACCATTAAAATTTTATTTATAAAATTTTTAGCTTATAAATTTCTTTATAAAAATTGATAATTAATAATTGATAATTAATAATTTTCTATAAATTTAGATTTAAAATTTTATAAATTGATATGAACATAAAATTAATAAATTCTTAATTTGTATGAACATAAATTAACAATATATTAATTTATATAAACATTAAATTAATATATTATAATTAAAAGTTGTTTTAACATAAAATTAATAAATTCTTAATTTGTATAAACATAAAATAACAATATATTAATTTATATAAACATAAAATTAATATATTATAATTAAAAACAATTAACATAAAATTAATAAATTATAATTAAGGAGTTTTTTTACAGGCTCTACTTTAAAAAAATAAATTGGAAAACACATTTAACTAATTCTATTTTATACCATTATAAAAAAAAGAAAGTAAAAACCTATTTAACTTTATGCTTTTAAAGGTGAAATATCATGTTTGATACAATAATATAAATGAGGAAATTTGAATTTGAAACTTCATCAAATATAACACTTCATATCAAGACACTTGCCAATAAAACTGCAACTGCCTAGAGAGCTCCTTATCTCTATATCAAGACATTGCAAATAGAGTTGCCCAAAGAACTCTCTTCTCTCTCTTCTCTTCCAAGGAGTGGTTACTGTTGAAATATTGGATTGATTCTGTTCGATTGAATCTTTCCGATATTGGACTTACTCTTTCCGATTGTCTTGTGATTCTTTCATATCCTGTAAACAATGTAGTTGTACATTAGGCGTGGGTAGGTTCATTAGACACATAACTTGATTATAGGATCTGTAGTTTGATTGTAGGATCATATAGGGTTGATCCAATATATATGTACATGTACAGATTCATTGAAAAATAAGAAAAAATTATTCTTCTTGAGATCTGATTTTCAAGTTGGTATTAGAGCCTCGAAACTTGAATCATTTGTATCCCTCATTGAACCATGGCCAATTCAGATTCTGAATCATCTCGAAATAAATATGTTCCCATTATTATTCAATCCGAAGGTTCATTGTTCAAAGCAGGGATTGTACTCGGTGAAACAAATTATGATATGTGGTCTCAAATCATGGAGATGCATATTGTTGAGAAGGAGAAACTCTCCTTTATTCGTGGCACTTCACAACCACCTCCCGAGAAGGATGATGGATATGAGAAGTGGTATGCAGACAACCAAAAGGTCAAGAGATGGTTGTTGATGTCTATGTCCCTAGAAATTATGAAGCGATACATTCGCTTACCCACCACTTGAGATATTTGGAAATCTCTTTCTAAAGCCTTTTATGATGGAGCAGATGGATTACATGATTTTGTCTTGAATCAGAGGGCTTTCTCTCCCAAACAAAATGGCAGAACATTCTCTATGTATTATGGAGAATTAACCAAGATTTTTTAGTGTGTTGGATCATCGTGATAAAGTGATCATGGAGAATGTGAAGGATGTTGAATCTTACCGAAAATCAGTTCAGCGACAAAGGGTGCACATTTTTCTTGTTGGATTAGATCATGACTTCGAACAAATCTGTGGTGAAATTTTGAGAAAGGATCCTATTCCTGAACTAGAAGCATGTTATGCACTAGTCCGACATGAATCTGTTCGATGCGGAACGATGGATGGAGAACCGGAAAAATCTAAAGCTTCAGCCATGGTGACTTGAAACTGGTCTAATCAGAATCAACTTCCTCAAAACCAGCATGACCAAACAAGGCCCAACCATCCTAAGACCACTATTGGTGCTGATAAATCCTCCTACAAATGCACTCATTTCCATCAAACTGGTCATACCAAAAGTCACTTCTTTGAACTTGTGGGGTATCCAGACTGGTGGGATCATAGCCGTGATTCATAGAAGAGGAATTCCAAGAAGCCCTCTAGTGTTGCGGTTGTTGAAACAAGGAAGGAGGATGATGTTGCGGGATAGATCTCAGAATTAGCAGTAGCGATAGGTAATGGTGGTAAGGTTTTAAATATGTCTACACTTGTTTCTAATAGTGCATGGATAATTGATTCTGGTGCAACGAATCATATGACATTTGATTCTAGACAGGTCTCACCCCTTAAACCATCCTCACAAAACTTTGTTTCCACTGCCAATGGTTCTTTGGCCCCAGTTATTGGAGAAAAAACCTTGCCTCTCATTGATACTTTGAATCTAGATTCTGTTTTAGTTGTTCCATCTTTGGATTATAACCTGTTGTCAGTTTTCCAAATAACCACTCCCTTACTTTGTGTTGTAATTTTTTGGCCTGATTTTTGTTTGTTTAAGGACATCCGAATGAGGCAAACGTTTGGTTGTGGTGTTAGGTGAGGGAAGCTGTATTACTTGGACTTGGTGTCAAAGAGTTCAGACAAGTTGCGTCAAGATTTCACAGTGGATGGATTTGAGGGGGAGAAGAAGAAATCTGAAATTTGGTTATGGCATCGACGTCTGGGGCATGCTTCCTTTGGTTACCTGAAGAAATTATTTCCTAGTTTATTTGCAAAATTTGATGTTTTTAGTTTCCGATGCGATGTTTGTGAACTTGAAAAAAGCCATCGTTCTTCGTTTCCATTACTTTGAATAAAAGTCCAGTTCCTTTTATGGGTATACATTCTTATGTTTGGGGTCCATCGAGAGTCACTACCTTGGGTGGATCACATTGGTTTGTTACTTTTATTGATGACTGTACCAGGATGACTTAGGTGTGCTTGATGAAGTCTAAAGGGGAAGTGAACTTGTTATTTCAAAAATTTCATAAAATGGTTCATACTCAGTGCAATGCACAGGTTCAGGGTCTCCGCAGTGACAATGGAGGCGAATATTTGAGTTCTGAACTTCAGCAGTATTTCGAAGCATACAAAACTATTAATCAAAATACTTGTTCCAATACACCTCAGCAGAACGAGGTGGATGAGCGGAAAAATCGTCACCTGTTGGAGGTTGTCCGTGCTTCGTTGATAGAAGCCCATATGTCGTTATCTTATTGGGGAGAAGCACTTACCTCTGTAGTGTATTTGATCAACCAGGTACCCTCCAACACTATTGATTTCCAGACACCATCCCAGGCTCTCGCCGAAGCAATTATTTCCGCAACCGACCCAAATTTACCTCCTTACGTCTTTGGTTGCATAGCATTTGTACACCTCCATAAGCATCAACGCAACAAGTTGACTCCTCGGGCGTTGCGATGTGTCTTTCTAGGATACACTGATTATCAAAAGGGGTATCGATGCTATCATCCTCCAACCCGACGAATGTTTATTTCATTGGATGTAGTTTTTCATGAAGACTCGATGTATTTTTCCTCTGAGCCTAAACTTCAGGGGGAATATCAAAAGGAAATCCAGACTCTAGACTATGATGCTGACATCCTTGAAGATGTGGATGTTCACATCTCTGAAGATGGGGGTAAGTTGGACATCCTTGAAGAAAGGGAACTCTATGAACCTGTTGATCAAGAAGTGGATTCAGAATTGGATGTGGGTAACTTAGACATCTCTGAAGACGGGGAACTCTCGGAAACTGTCATTTAAGAAGTGGGTGAACACCCATAAACTTTGGATCAAAGAAGTGATGAACACCTAGAAACTTAAGTTGTGGCTCCACCTCCGTCCGGTTCCCTCACACCATAGGGAGTTGTTACACCAAACCAATCGCTTGCTGAGGATGCTCCTGAACCATCTAGAAAATAGCTACCATAGCGCCACACCATAGGTATCCCTAAACCCACTTATGAACCTGAAATTTCTAGTAAAGTCAAATATCCCATGAGTCATTATGTGTCTAACCATCGTTTATCATAATCAAATAAGTCATTTGTGAATCAATTATCTAATGTATCTATTCCTAACCATGTGCAGGAAGCCTTAGTTGACCCAAGGTGGAAAGCCACTATGAATGAGAAGATGAAATCCTTGCAGGAAAATAAAACATGGGAACTTGTTGACCGTCCACCAGGAAAGAAACCAGTTGGATGTCGGTGGGTTTATACTATGAAATACAAAGAAGATGGTACAATTGAACGCTTTAAGGCGAGATCGGTGGCAAAAGGGTACACCCAAACCTATGGGATCGATTATACAGAGACATTTGCACTTGTAGCTAAAATCAACACAGTACGAGTCTTGTTATCTCTAGCTGTGAACTTGGATTGGCCATTGCAATAGTTTGATGTGAAGAACGTCTTTTTGCATGGAGAGTTGTCTGAAGAAGTTTACATGGAACTCCCACCCGAATGCATGATACCAGAAATGCATAGTCGGAAGGTGTGCAGATTAAAGAAGACACTGTATGGGTTGAAACAATCTCCGAGAGTGTGGTTCGGAAGGTTCACAAAGTCTATGAAAGCCTTTGGTTACCATCAGAGCAATTCAGACCACACTTTATTCTTGAAGAAACAACAGGGTAAGATCACTGCACTTATTGTATATGTGGATGACATGGTGGTTACAAGAAATGACTTGGAAGAAAGGAAGGCCCTACAGGGTTACTTGTCTAGAGAATTCAAAATGAAAGACCTCGACTCCTTGAGATTGAAGTGTCTCGATCTGATAAAGGGATCTTTCTGTCTCAAAGAAAGTATGCCTTAGACTTGTTACAGGAAACTGGTATGTTAGCATGTCAACCAACTGATACACCAGTGGAAGAATGACTAAAGTTATGTATTGAGTCTCATCAGGTACACGTGGATAAAGGGTAATACCAGAGGCTCGTAGGAAGATTGATGTACTTGGCACACATAAGATTAGACCTTGCCTATGCATTGAGTATTTTTAGCCAGTTTATGCATAATCCTAGAGAGCAACATATGAATGCAGTTATGTGCATTTTGAGGTATCTGAAGTCTGCTCATGGAAAAGGAATTTTGTTCACTAAAAATGAAGATTATCAAAGCGTGGATGCGTATATTGATGCTAACTGGGCTGGAGCAGTAGATGATAGGCGGTCTACTTCATGTTATTTCACCTTTGTAGGAGGTAATATCGTTACATGGAGAGGCAAAAAACAAAATGTTGTTGCCCGATCAAGTGCGGAGGCTGAATTTAGAGGTATGGCATTTGGCATATGTGAAGCGTTGTGGCTACGACTTCTACGACTTCTCCTCAGAGATTTGGGTTGTCCGCCTAGGCAACCAATTCACCTATATTATGACAATAAAGCAACGTGTGATATTGCTCATAATCCAGTTCAACATGATTGTACAAAGCATGTGGAGGTCGACAGATTCTTCATTAAGGAGAAGTTGGATGAGAAAAATGTGAAGTTGCCCAAGAATTCGATCAGAGGATCAGTTGGTCGATTTTCTCACAAAAGTTGTTTCAAGTCGAGTGTTCTCAAAGTTTTTGGGCAAGATGGGCATGTGTGACATCTATGCACCAACTTGAGGGGGAGTGTTGAAATATTGGATTTATTATGTCTTATTGATTCTTTCCGATATTGGATTGATTATTTCCGATATTGGACTGACTCTTTACGATTCTCTTGTGATTCTTTCCTATCGTGTAAACAATATAGTTGTACATTAGGTGTGAGTAAGTTCATTAGACACATAGCTTAATTATAGGATCTTTAGGTTGATTGTAGGATCATATAGAGTTGATCCAATATAATATATATGTACATGTACATATTCATTGAAAAAAAAATTATTCTTCTTGAAATCTGATTTTCAAGTGTTACTAATATGGAACAAATGGATTTTGGAAAAACAATCCAATATACTATATGGATTTCCATTTATATGCCAACGTCTATGGAGATGTTCAAAGAAACAATTGGCTACAACACAGCAATCACTTTAGCGGCTAGACCCCACTCAATCCATTTATTTGTATGTGATTAAGTGTTTACTCCATGCTGCTGGGAGGAGGTTGGCCTTTCAGGAATGCCTCGAATAATACTAGAGATCTCTCTGGTTGTGAAAAGGGTACTTCGTGACCTGCTCCTCTCACTGTTGCGAAGGATAAAATATTTCCATAAACCTGCAACCTGGAAGAAAAGTCATGGCAATCGTAGAGCTCTTCAGTTGTAACCCAAGTGAGATTATTCTGACAATAAAACAAAATTCCGGCAATCGTAGAGCTCTTTAGTCGTAACCCAAGTGAGATTATTCAGACAATAATAAGCTTGTATGATGAATTCGATATCGTTTATATTAAACGTCACCTGCTTTCCTTGAAACCAAACCCTGTAGGGAACAGTTGTATTTAGTTGCAGAGAAGCAGCAAGATTGTTAACCAATGTGCGTGTACCAGTTAGAGGTACGACAGAGTTCTGATCTCCACTAGATGTGACAGTAGACATTCAAACACAGAAAATTTAGTCTTTATATAAACATATCGACACTGTATGCTAGATTACGAAGAAGTAAACCCTAATAGAAGTTGAAATTGTATTCTTCAAATCAAAATAATATGTGTACCTGTAAACCAGGACCCGTAAGCCAGCCATTACAAGTTTTCCAAGTAACGGAATAGTTGGGATCTCCAAATTAAAATCATCATATTTAAGTACACTGAAATTCCCAAAGCATATAAAACGACAGCTTTAGAGCTCTATACACTGATTTTTACCCCGATCATAATCTTAGACTTCTGCATGAGAAGAGATGATAAACAGCTTTCTAATGTGACATCGTATTTATCAATGTAATCGCTGATCTCGGTGCTGACAAATGAGTAGATTTGTTCACAGGTCGATGACACTCTGCCTCTCAAGGACTCATCCAGAAAACGACTATAATTACAGCCAGTTCTCATCATATTGTACGTTGGGTTGGATACGAGGCCATGGGACCAGAGGAATTCCGCCCCTGCATTTAGATCTGTGATGAAATCGAGTAGTGGGTTGCCAATCTGCAGTCCAAGTAAAATAATCAAGCAATCTTCTTCATGCTTTAACAGAAGACACAATTTTTCATGTGCTCGTAAAGGTATAGGTATATGGTGGAGTTATCAAGCTACTACTTTATAAGTTTAATTAGAAACAAACTGATATGGTTCATAGATTAATGATTTATTCTAAGCAATTAATCCCTAAAATGATATCTATTATATTGTACTACTAAATCTTCTCTTCTCTATGCTTAGACGAAAACTGTTTTTGACTTTTATCCATTTTCTAAATACATCCAAAGTCAGATTCATTTAATTTTGTGTCTCAAATTGATTGACCCTTACTTACAGCTATACCCTTCAGATTGAAGATCTTATTTTTTCTGTTCTCCTCCACAATAAGCTCTGCCAATTGAGGAACATAGTGACCTGGTTCAGAACGTCATACAAGTCAGTTTGAAGAAGAGGGRAAACCCTGAAYTAGGACAGAAGCATAAATGCTCCATAGATTGGTGACAGTTCTCATGTGCTTGAGCTAATCATTAACTAAATTGCCCTGTTTCTGGGATTTTGGTTCAAATTCGGCAGCTGAAATGACAATAATTTTTAAATTTGACCTCCATCAACTCAAAATCGTTTTTTATGGTTTCTGAATAGACTCAGATGGTCATAATTGCAGTTTGGACAACAGATTGATAAAATTAAAAGATTTGTTGTTTACCTAATTGCAGTGAAGGGGGCGATTTAGTTAATGGATAGACAGCTCCCAGTTCCCATCATCCTGGGCTAATCATTAACTAAATAGCCTCCTTTCTAACATCTTTCCAGGCAGGACTTTGGCTCAAATTCGGCAGTTGAAATGGCTGCTATTCTCAAATTCAACTTTATCAATTCAAAAAGGTGATTTAAACATTTTTCATGATTTCTGAATAGGCACAGATTATTAAAATTACAGCTTGCATAACAGATTGGACAATTTTTCGTTTGTCTATTTCAAACCGAGGTAGTAGAAAATGGGACTAATCAATAGACAACTCGGTTCCCATCTACCTCAGTCGGAATATTTATAAAAAGAAATTTAGACTATGATCACAAACTTCACCTGCATAACTCTCCCCTGTCAAATATAGCTCTCTCGCCTTGTACTCTGGAAACTTGTTAAACCAACCATGAAGAAATAGCAAGTTATCAACAGCTGCAGATACATTTGAGCATCAGATCATATTTTACATACCATACCATGCATACTATTTAGTATTGTATTTTACATACCTTACCATGCATACTATGTAGTATTGTAGAAAGTTTAACATGCAATTTGGAAACTTGTTAAACCAACCATTAAAAAATAGCAAGTTATCCACAGCTGCAGATACATTTGAGCACCAGATCGTATTTTACATACCATACTATGTAGTATTATAGAAAGTTTAACATGTAATTTGCATCCGATACCTGTTTCAGTGTCATTAGTGCCTATATAGTACGATGGATCCTTAGAATATGAAAACCCAACTCCTGCAGGACTCTCCAGATAAAGCATGTTTGCTTCTGCACAAAGCAAATTAGAATTACTTGCCTTTTTTAAGCATATTTACAGTATCTATAAGTGTAAAGGTGTATTAATAGCATAGTGCAGATGAGTCGTGTAAAGATTATTTATGTACATTTAGAGCTCAGTATGAATGAGATGAGTAGGATATATATCCATCCTCAAATGTAAATGTATTTGGTTATATGAAATTAGCCTCATCTACAATCCATACAACCGAAAAAAAATATCTGAAAAACAGAAGTATCTAAAACACGTCGATATATTCAGTTGTGTACTTTTTCCTCACAAATCAAATATTGGTAAATATTACCTTTGTTCCAACTGCAACTATTTCTTATCAATTTGCCTCCTTTGGGATGAAATGGACCATTCTCTGATAATGCCCCAACGCCGAATGAAGAACAAACAGGCCCTGTAATTTTCCAGACCCGAGCATGATAATAAAAGATAGTCTGTTTATGTACATTCTTTTCTTGAGGGACCTTGCCAGAAGTTACAATATAAAATTTGTAAAAAAATAAAATAAAAATGCAGCACCTTAGCTACTGTTTTTGTAAAGGCTATCTCAACCTGCTATATGTGTAGCATGAATATTCATATTGTAGACCCAATAAACCATGAATATTCATAATGAAGGCCAATAAGCTATCAATATAGAGTTTCCTTTCAATGAACATGTCATTTGAGTATCAATCAATAATCAGCATTACAAGAATTAAATATCCATATTGAAGGCCAATAAGCTATCAATATAGAGTTTTCTCANTATTCATAATGAAGGCCAATAAGCTATCAATATAGAGTTTCCTTTCAATGAACATGTCATTTGAGTATCAATCAATAATCAGCATTACAAGAATTAAATATCCATATTGAAGGCCAATAAGCTATCAATATAGAGTTTTCTCAATGAGCATGGCATTTGAATATAAGTCAACAGTCAGCACTTCAAACATTCAGACCAAACAAGAGAAGTGGATGGACACTAAAGTGTGCCCTTCGACAGCTCAGGACTTCAGTGACTTTAAGAACAACAGAAAGTGTTTTTTGTATGAAAAGAAAAGCGCCATCTGTAATTTTTTTCTGAATTATAGCATATCTATTCAGTTTCAGCACTGTTGTGAACACCAGCAATGTTTTCATTCTGACAAAGAAAGAGTCGTATTCTAATCAGCCCTTCGTCCTAGACAAATTAAGAACCCTATCATCATGTTTTATCCTTCTGTGGCATTTAAACAGCAGGAAAATGGAAAAGAAAAAAAAATCGCGCATTCCACTAACCTCCATTGAGCCACAAAACCAAAGGCTTCAAATCTGGATCTGTTTCAGCTTCTACAAAGTAGTAGAACAAAGCCCGGTCATCCCTCTTATTCACTGTGACATATCCAGCATACTGCTTGAAGGTCACTGCAGGTTGTCCTGGCAGACTGTTGACAACATCCCCTTCTGGAGCGGATAAGACTTCTATGAATAGAAGGGCTAGAATGATCAGCACTTGAGGAAAACACATCTTGAAACACAAGTTGTAATGCTCTTATAAGCTCAGTTTGACAAGTTGAAATGCTCTACAGATCTAGCTCAGTTTGACAAGTAACTGAGCTTACAATCATGTAATGCTCTACAGATCGAGACATTGCTAAAAGTTCACCCCTGGATTGGTTTCAGTGCCATAATTTTCATTAGTAAAAAGTTTATAAAATAATAAATTAATAATAAAATAATAAAAATATTAAAATATATATAAATAAAAAAACATATATAAAGAATAAGTTGACTCAATTAATCAAAACAGGTATATAATACTACTAGTATAGATCTATCTAGAGGAATTGAATCTCTAGAAATCTAAATCCTTTAAATTTTTTTTTTGAAAATAATCATTTAAATACATTAACTTAACTACTTATAGATGGAGAGTGGAGAGGGATGTTTTGTTATTTTATTTTAATGTAATACTCATTATGGTGAAGAGTTTTCCCCTTGGTTTGTTTTGGTAATTCTCTATCCATGATATCGTTTAAAACCCTACAACCCTCTGTGCTTAAAAATGGATTCCCTGGAAAAACTATGAGATGAAATATAAAACTTGATACTTGATCATCCATAGTTGCTTCATTTACTTTACTAACTTTATTTTGAAAACACCCTGTGCATTTTTTGATGCTTGAGTTTTTTTATTTGGTCTCGGAGTCGTTCAAGTGATATGGTTGCTTTGTATTCTTTAATTTCATCTTCAAACACACAATTGGTGCACATTTGTTTTCTTATTAGTGTTTTAATAAGGTTTTACTAATGAGATTTTAGATGATAGAAGGAGAAACAATGGTATAGAGACTTCATTCAGTTGGTGTACATTTGTTCCCTGTTAGTTGGTGCACATTTGTTTCCTGTATAGTTGTTAGTGTTTTATGGTTTTATTCATAAGGTTTTAACCTATCTAAGGAGAAACAATGCTATAGAGACTTCATTCAGTTGTTGCTCATTTGTTTCTTGTATTGTTATTAGCATTTGATGGTTTTACTCCTAAGGTAGTTTTTAGATGATCTAAGGTGAAAAAGTGTTATATAGATTTTATTTCAAAGTTTAATCAAAAAAGCTTAGAGGAAGGAATAATTGGAGTTGCATGTTTTATTTGTAAAGTTTGCTTCTCTGGAAACTTTGTTTTAAATTTTAGTGAGAAAGCTTCAGATACTTGGAGGACATAATAGTTGGAGTTGTAGGTGTGCATGATTACAAGGTTGATAGAAGAATAAAATCTTCTCTAGGTGATATTTTTGTTCTTTTTGAGCTTTTGTAGGTTTTATCCCCTTGTTTCATCTAATCTACTGACTTTTCTTTATTATACTGATTACAAGAGACAATGGAGCAACTCTAATTGATTTTCAATGGGACAATTCAATTAGTAGAAAGGCACTAACTTTTAAAGGAATAGTTATTTATGTTTTATGGTTTTAGGGGTTAGTTAGAGGGCTTTATACTCTAGGAGGAAAGAATCAATTAGTAGAAAGGCACTAACTTTTAAAGGAATAGTTATTTATGTTTTATGGTTTTAGGGGTTAGTTAGAGGGCTTTATACTCTAGGAGGAAAGAATCACTATACTTGTAGGTGAGTATGATTGAAAATTTGATGTGACAATTAAATCCTCTTTAGATATGTTCACATTGTTGTTCTTTTTGGTTCTATGTAGATTTTCTATCCTTGCTTCATCTAAGCTACTCATTTGCCTCTATTGTGTAGTTTATAGGAGAAAAATGGAGCAATTTGTGCACCAATTTTAATTGATTTGCTAGTGGACAATTCAATTATAAGTAGGGCATTGATTCTCTAATTTGAAAAGTTCAAGTTTGAAGGTTCAAGATAGGGTTGACAAAGTGAGCTCTACAGTGACCATATCTTCTTTTTCATTGATTGTCTTCTTTTACTAAAGTATACAACCCAATTTTGGTTATTTTAGTAGGATTTATTGTCAAATGTGTCTTGTTAGTTATTTTATGTGTTCTATCATAGTGCCTAATACGATTCATTAAGCATGCACAATTTGTTCTCAAACACATAATTAACTCCTGTGTGAAATAATTGTAGATCAATTAAATAGTTGTAGATCAAGTATATTTCACTCATTCTAGAGTTACACTAGTTTTGGAGAGAAGAATTGAACAACTTAGAGAGATAATTGATGATTGTGACCAATCCCTCATCTCAAGTGTCATAGTAAGAACATTTGTTCTTTCCATTTGAAGAATTGTTTTTTTGCCTTCCTTTCCCTCCATAGTAATTGTATTTCATATGAATTCAATGGTAAATTTTATGAAGGAATAGGAGTATGTTAGTATGGGTGTCAATTTTTTGTTGAATTTAATGGTTGTTTGAAATTTGCATTTGCATTTATTAATCTTGTTATTATTTTTATGGTGGGTGCTTTAAAAATCTTTGTGTTATTATTTTTATGGCGAGTGCTTTAAAAATATTTGTAGTATGTGAAGTAGTTTAAGTGGTTACAAAAATCCATATGGCTTGAAAGAAGTTCAAGTGTATCCTTTATGCCAATCATATTAAACTTCTAAAAAATGTTATATTTAAAACCCCCTTGTTACATGGACTAAATAACCATTTGTTTTTTTAGGATAGAATTGTGAAATTTAGGTATGAACTCTTTAACATATGCCTTGTAGTGTACTTAGTATAAATTGGTTGGGTGACTTTTAGATATGTAATCCTTTACTTAGGCAATACTTATCAAATTTTGCTTTAAATCAATATTTTCAAAAGAGTTATACCATATGGAATCTAAACATAGTTTCCCATTACAACGTTGCATAATTGGAAATCTTTATTTTGAAATTGTAGAGGAGGCCAAAGCTATTCATTATGATGAAAAGGATGTTTATTACTTGTGAATTTTGAATCCTATTAACTCATGAAATTTGAAGAAGATGCAAATTGAGTTTG
>SNQJ01S0002380.1:1020383-1031196 GCA_010110895.2 Picea sitchensis
TCAATTAGTAGAAAGGCACTAACTTTTAAAGGAATAGTTATTTATGTTTTATGGTTTTAGGGGTTAGTTAGAGGGCTTTATACTCTAGGAGGAAAGAATCACTATACTTGTAGGTGAGTATGATTGAAAATTTGATGTGACAATTAAATCCTCTTTAGATATGTTCACATTGTTGTTCTTTTTGGTTCTATGTAGATTTTCTATCCTTGCTTCATCTAAGCTACTCATTTGCCTCTATTGTGTAGTTTATAGGAGAAAAATGGAGCAATTTGTGCACCAATTTTAATTGATTTGCTAGTGGACAATTCAATTATAAGTAGGGCATTGATTCTCTAATTTGAAAAGTTCAAGTTTGAAGGTTCAAGATAGGGTTGACAAAGTGAGCTCTACAGTGACCATATCTTCTTTTTCATTGATTGTCTTCTTTTACTAAAGTATACAACCCAATTTTGGTTATTTTAGTAGGATTTATTGTCAAATGTGTCTTGTTAGTTATTTTATGTGTTCTATCATAGTGCCTAATACGATTCATTAAGCATGCACAATTTGTTCTCAAACACATAATTAACTCCTGTGTGAAATAATTGTAGATCAATTAAATAGTTGTAGATCAAGTATATTTCACTCATTCTAGAGTTACACTAGTTTTGGAGAGAAGAATTGAACAACTTAGAGAGATAATTGATGATTGTGACCAATCCCTCATCTCAAGTGTCATAGTAAGAACATTTGTTCTTTCCATTTGAAGAATTGTTTTTTTGCCTTCCTTTCCCTCCATAGTAATTGTATTTCATATGAATTCAATGGTAAATTTTATGAAGGAATAGGAGTATGTTAGTATGGGTGTCAATTTTTTGTTGAATTTAATGGTTGTTTGAAATTTGCATTTGCATTTATTAATCTTGTTATTATTTTTATGGTGGGTGCTTTAAAAATCTTTGTGTTATTATTTTTATGGCGAGTGCTTTAAAAATATTTGTAGTATGTGAAGTAGTTTAAGTGGTTACAAAAATCCATATGGCTTGAAAGAAGTTCAAGTGTATCCTTTATGCCAATCATATTAAACTTCTAAAAAATGTTATATTTAAAACCCCCTTGTTACATGGACTAAATAACCATTTGTTTTTTTAGGATAGAATTGTGAAATTTAGGTATGAACTCTTTAACATATGCCTTGTAGTGTACTTAGTATAAATTGGTTGGGTGACTTTTAGATATGTAATCCTTTACTTAGGCAATACTTATCAAATTTTGCTTTAAATCAATATTTTCAAAAGAGTTATACCATATGGAATCTAAACATAGTTTCCCATTACAACGTTGCATAATTGGAAATCTTTATTTTGAAATTGTAGAGGAGGCCAAAGCTATTCATTATGATGAAAAGGATGTTTATTACTTGTGAATTTTGAATCCTATTAACTCATGAAATTTGAAGAAGATGCAAATTGAGTTTGCTTGGAAGGAATGATTGTTATCTTCTCCACATGGGTTCAATTCCTCACAAGTGACATGTTGAGCTGATAACGAGTATTAATCCTCAAAGGAGGAGACTAGCGTATTTGTCTCTTCTATGGAGTAAGACCTAAAATATGGCAAGAGTGAAATTCTACCCTTTTATGGATCACCAGAGTGTCTTCCCACCTTCTAAAAGGAAAACATCCTTATCTTGATTCCTTACACTTTTAGATTGCTATCATTATTATTATTTCACAAAAAGGTTTGTTTATTGAAATGCTTATCTTTTCTTTTGTTTCTATTTGATTAGGATTGTTTATTGAAATGCTTACTTTTTAGTTGACCATGTTTAATAGGTTCAAAAGATAAAGTAACTAATTATAATATATATTAAAATAAAAAGAGAAACATGAGTAAACATGCACTCCCTATTTTGTATATCTATACATAAAGAAAGTCATTTTATGTAAAATATATCATATTATTTTTTAGTTATTATGTTGTTCCATTTTGTATGTATGCTTTTTTTATATGTATTTATGGTATCAAGAGAACGCATAAAAAAAATTATTTTATGTAAAAGATATCATATTATTGTTTAGTTACTATGTTGTTCCATTTTGTATGATTGCTTTCTTTATATATATTTATGGCATCAAGAAAAACTAAATGCATTGTAACTTCTATCCTATATATGTAATATATACCATAATATATATAAATTCAATATAAAATATTATATAAAATAAAAATAATAATAATAATTTAATGTAAACTAAATAATACTTATTCACAAATTTATGTTTATAAAAATAACATTATATAAACTAAATCATACAAATAATTTTTAACAATTCACATTATCCAATAAATAAATAAATAAATAAATATATATATATATATATATATATATATATATATATATAATTTTGTTAACTATAAAATTTTTCCATCTCATAATTGTTTATGATTTTCTTAATATTTAATTGATCCAAAATAAAACCTAAATCATTGACATCTTTGAGATAAATACCCAAATCTATACATAATAGATATTTATTGTACTTTCAAAATGAGTAGTGCCATTGATGCTCCGAATTGTAATTCTCCATCCTTTTTAAAAGTTTGTTGAAGCTTTGCTAGCCAAAGGAACGAACTTTTGTACAATAACAACAAAGTGGCTCAATGTTGTGAATTCACTTTATTTTTTTCAATCGAATCTCGTGCCTAATTTATATGAATATTAACTTTATTTTTTCAATCGAATCTCGTGCCCAATTTATATGAATATTAGCCATCCATAGGAATTATAGGTTATCTTATCCACATTAGATACTTAATGTCTTTGAAGATATTTAACTCATATACAAAGAAGGGAGGTATAAAATGGGCAGTCCGTAGGGATAGAAGTTTGTAATTTAGTTAATTTTAAAATATGTTATACTTATTTGTATAAAAAAAATTGTGACATTCTAGATTGGCTGCAAATATTGTTGGTATTTTTCAATTCTTTTTATTAGAAAACTTGGGCATTTCTATTTGTCTTCAATCTCTTCCCAGTTTTGCTTGCCCCTATTGTTGACAAAATAAACTCTAAATTTATCCAATGGGGGTTTTAATGGCTTAATTTGGCCAGTCGGGTGGTGTTAATCAAATCTATCCTCTCATCCCTTCCTATCTTTTAGTTTTCTTCCCTTTTGGCTCTAGTTAGTGTTACGTCTACCATCGCTCAAGAGCTAAGAAAATTCCTCTAGATGGGGGTGGAATCTAACACTAAAAGAATGCATCTTGTCAACTAGAAGGTAGTAAAGGCACCAAAGATTCATGGTGATTTGAGAATTTTAGACTTAGTTCTGTCTAATCTGGCACTTGGAGAAAAACTCCTTTGGTGACTAGTCACTGGAAAACAAGAATGGTGGGAGAAGATACTACTTCATAAACACTTGATAGGGGACATGCTCAAGCGTCTGGATTCTCCTCCCCAAAGACATTCTTGTTCTCCAATTTGGAAACTCTTGAAGGCCTCACTTCTGATGTTCCAAAACAAAGCAACATGGATCTCGAGTAATGGGCATTAGATCTCTCCCTAGAAGGAAAACATTATGGGAACGCATCTTCTTCAACAAGATTTCTCCTTGCTTCCCCTACTCTCCTAATGTATTGCTCATGGAATAAACTCTTTGTTTAACATCTTAAATTGGCATCCTTCTGTTCTTGGGCAAGATGACAACTTGTAAATATGCCTTCTCCGCTTCAAGGCCTTTTTCAGGAGATCTGCCTTCGTCTCAAAGGTTGTGATCCCTCCCACCTTTCAATCAAGGACTCCTGAGGTTGGGGGAATGGTAAATATTCAGTTAGAGATGGTTACACTTCCCTCCTTGAAAAACCATCCCTCTCCCCAAAGTCGAGTATGTGGAAATAGGTTTGGGATACAGACAACCTCCCTAAGATTAATATGTTTTGTTGGATACTAGCACATCAGAAGATACTAATAGGGGAGAATATGCAAAAAAGGGGGTTCAAAGGTCCATTCAAATGTGCTCTTTTCCTCCATGTTGAAGAAACAATTGTTCATCTCTTTTTGGAATTCCCATTTGCTAAAGCAATGTGGTCTTTGGTTCTACAAAATTTAAATTCACTCATTAGATGACCAATTTCCCCTACTCAAATCTTCAACCACTAGCAAGCTTCTTACCAAGGATCATTAGCCAATAAGAAGGATTTCAAAGTTGTCTTCATGGCCGTGCCAAATTTCATAACTTGGAAAATCTGGCTTGCAGGGAATTGAGCCTTATCTTTAGAAGTTTTAACCTCCCCAGAGTAGGTGGCCACTAAAAGTTTTGGATTAATGATGGAGCACTTCAACCTGAGAAAGAAAAAAACAATTTTCCAACAACAATTAACTGAGGAGGAATAAATTTGGTTCCAAAAATTCCTTCAAACACAATTAGGATCTAGCACTAATCTTCACTGGATTAGTCTTCACAACCCATCCAATTCTAAATGGAATCTTCATATAGTAGCATAGGAGTTTGAAGATTGGAAGAAGACTTGTAATAGGTACATCTTGATTTTTTATGGTGCCTCAAAAGGAAACCCTATGGTGGTAGGCATGGGTAGTGTTATCTTCTCCCGAGGAGGAAATATTAGACTTACCTTCTGATGGAGTTTGGGCATAGAAACCAACAATCAAGATGAGACCTATTCACTTCTCCAAGGTCTATTCTTGGCTCGATAGCAAGGTCTAGACTCCATTTCAATCTTAGAGGACTCAAAAGTGGTTATAAACCATGTCAACAAGAATTTTTTTTCACCAGACATGAAATCGAGAGAAATATTCACAAGAATTCATAAAGAGATGGAAGCCTTCCACACTCTCATCCCTTACCATGTTCTTTGTCACAATAATGTCAATGCATATTTTCAATCCAATTAGGTTATGAGAGATGAAATGGGAATTCTCTATGCAAACTGACAAACCACACTTCAACACATTCCTTGATTTTTCTCATGGTTCCCCTCCCCGGTACATTTGAATATCCCATATGGGACCCAAGTCCTTACCCATTTTCCAATGAATGTTTTTGGCCTTTCCCCTCAACTGCCTCCATGTCAACACTAAGATTAGTTCTATCGCATAGCCTCCTCCTTTTGACCACATTGAGTTCATGGGTTCTCACACATGAGCACTCCTCTAGGTTCTTCTCCCCTTCGTCATCTTGGTTCACTTGTTATCTACCCATCCCTCAGTCACACACATGCACTTTCATTTCCTCTCAGATTATGTCCTTTCTTCTAGGTTGGTTTTCTCCTGGCTACATGGATCATGTACTATACTTTTCTCTCATTGTGTCACTCGAGCCCTTGGCATCATCAACCTTGCACTGTAATCATGGTACTTAAGCCCATATTTGGCCAATTAAGATGTGCAAGAGGACCGATTGCTTAATGGATTTGAAGTTTGGAATGCTTCATATTTCGTGGTGGTTGTCAATCACATGAAGGCATGATACAATAAAAGGATCTTGTAGGAAAAATGAGTAGAACACAATGGTCTTCGAGAAGCAAGAAACAATGCATCATAATTGGAAGGAGGGATTGCCAAGAAACCTAGCTCTGTACTAGTTTGAGCTTGTGGTCACCGTTCTCAGCACAGGTATTAGTGCCATGGCCAACAAAAGAACTAGAAACACCCATTGGAGATGAGAATTATAGGAAAAAGAGCATGCATAATTGGATAA
Organism: Picea sitchensis; assembly: GCA_010110895.2. NCBI lineage: Eukaryota > Viridiplantae > Streptophyta > Pinopsida > Pinales > Pinaceae > Picea > Picea sitchensis. The sequence goes on from SNQJ01S0002380.1 coordinate 1,026,083, forward strand.
TTCGGTTTAGGCTCTCCACATCATGATAAATAGTCTATTCATTCAAATGTTCACAAAAATGGAATTGTTTATAGAACTAAGGCAAGGACAAAAAGGATGAGGTAGGTCATGACTATCAGGTCTGAGGTTGAAGAGATGCGTAGAAGACCAACTTCCCCATCACCAAATAACACCACTACAATGATTTCAGATGTTTCCTCCTCCCCATGCCCTCAAAGAATGGTTCCTGATTTGAATCCACCCCTAGGGCCTACTAAAGTTGAACTTGACAAGAGAGACCACCAAATATGCAATTCTTTGATATTAAGTTTTAGTATTTTGATCTTAGGAGTATTTTATAGGTTGTATAGTAGGAGTCATTTTGGAACTCAATATGATCTAAAGACAACAATTGGTTTGCATGTAAATTTAGTTAGCTTACAACTTATTTTTGTCACTATAAAAAATATACAAAAACTGTCGAGATACATCCACAATGAATAGAATAATCCATAGTCAAGTTTATTTTAGTTACATTGAATGACAAAAACTGAAAAAATGCATCCACAATGAATAGAAGAATCGAGAGTCAAGTTTATTAGTCCCTGCCGTAGGCATAGAGGGACTATAGCGATCGATAATTCGTTGACTACATATTAGTTTGTCCTTTGTCCAAAAATATTTGCATAATATCTATTGTTGGAGCTAGGGAACTAAAAACATTGATTTTTATATAATAAAAAATACCATATATGTACTCATCTGATTGGATAACAGATTGGAGGTCTTATTGTTGGCTTCACTATTCCCAATGTTTTATATGGTAACATATCCAAACTTTCTTATCGTATACCGTCTTTTTGAATCATATATTTTTCCTATGTATTGCTTGAAGGTGGATTAATTCTAGCATTACTTCGAATGTTTGTCTTAGCATTTTCTCCTAGCTGAATATATCCAAATTTTTTTATTTGTACTAATCATATTGAAATGTTTAGATATCCAAGCTTTATAGTGATCGATAATTCCAAAGTTTATAACATCCTTTCCGCATGTATTTGTATTGGAATGTATTGACACTTTTTTTGAGGTTCTTGAATAGGCCTGACAGCTTAAATGTTTACATGACACGAGGTCCTCCAACAGGCCTAACAACTTAAATGTTTGCATACCGCAAGGTCCTTAGACAGTCCGACAGATTTAAATGTTTATCTAAATGCGCTTCTCGGAATACATTTTTCCTCGAAATTTTCCATACAATGTTGCAGTGATTTTGCACAATATTGTTGTCCACCGCCAGTTGAATAGGCATTGTATGTTTCATCCTTCTTCTAGCTTTGCAATGCAATTTTGTCATCATTGAAGCTACATACATTGTTTACTAGTTCGGTGAGTGCTTCTTCTTCGCTGGTTCGCCGGTTCCTGCTTATTGTTGTTTGGTTCACAATTCGACCTGTGCTTCTATCTTTCATCGTTCCAGAGTAAGTTTCCATGCCATAGTTTCATTTTCTATTCCTTGTTTGTTGTTTAGTGTTTGCAGTTTGCAAGTAAGAATGTTTGCTTATTTATACTAGCATGCTCATTGTATATTTCTGGTTTCTTTTGTGCTTTGGCTGCAGTTTTGTAATCGTTGGAGATACATATGCTGTTTACTAGTTCAGTGGTTGTTGCTTGTTCACTGGTTCGTTGGTTCGTGGGTTGATGGTTCTGTTTGCTTGGCTCGGGTTTATGCTTTGGGGCCCTAGGGCTGCAGTTGGGACAGTTTGTGATTTCTCACTCATTTGGTGTTTGCTATTTTCTTTTGTTTGATTCGGCTTTGCAGGGTTGGGGTGTTGTGCCAGTAGTTGGAGCTGTTTATTTTATTTTATTTTTATTATTGTTGGTTTTTTGGGCGCTTTACGGTGTTTAGCCCATGCACCCACGAGCCAACATGCATTTGTGTTTTTTTCCCTATCTAGCAAGGTCAATATCTGTTCTGCTGTGAGATTTTGATGGTGCTTCAGTGCTGGCATGAAATAAAATAGTTGCATGAAAAATAGTTCGAGAAGTGCATGTGAAATTGCAATATCCGTTGTTTTTTTGTTAAAATAAAGCATATGCAGGCTGCATTTATAAACCATGTGTGGTGAAATGTGCCCATATGAAAATACATGTTCTTTGTCCTTGAAACAGACTGGTGTTCCCATGATACAATTTGTCTTGTACTTGAGATATGATATGTACAACAAATATTCTGCAAAATTATATTTCCATGTCTAGAAGTATATGTGGGTAGTTTTCCACGGGAAACAAAAATCTTGTATCGTGGGCACAACATTCTGTGTAGAGGATAAAGAGCATGTATTTCCATCGGTGGAAGCATATATGGATACTTTGCCATAGAAAACCAAAAATCATTTATCTACTGCCATGCAATTTCGTAATATTTTGTGGCTTGTAATATGTTTTGGGCAGGGAAAAAAATTACACATTTACAACTATGGATGGAGAAGCACAAAGGTTCATGTTTCTGCCTATCTTTTAGACTGTTTGTTGAGTCTCTTTTACTGTATGTACATTTTACTTGTTCTCTGGTGCATACCATCTTCCATGCATGTTCATTGTATTTTGTGCGTTCCCACATTCAAACAAACAGAATATTTGGAGAAAATGACGGAGTCTTGACTGCATCGGTTGAAGAGGAGATAGACAGGTGCATGCTTGTACTACTATTTCATAGTGCGTTGTTTTGTATTTCATTTATTTTCTCTATATGTGTTCATCTAGTTTATTGTATGTAGATGTTGCGTACCTTCGTACATGATAGCTTATCTTCATTACATGCCTTCCTGCATACTCACCTACTTCATGTCCATTGTGTTTTCACTTCATTGCTACATTTAAAAAAATAGAATGGTTGGAGAGGATTATGGAATATTTGGTGAGAATGTAGACGAGGAATTACAGAAGTGGATACCTACACTCTTATTTCATATTCCGATGTTCATTTTTTCATTTACTGTCTGCATATTTGTTGTTCTTGTTCTGTTGCTTTACACCTTTTTCTTTTTTCTTTTATTTTTCCTTCAAATAGAATATATTCTGCGTATTCTGTTTGTTGTTACATTGGAATAAATAGACATGTTTCTCTATATTTTACATGTTTGTCTTCATACTAACTTGGCTTCATTTCTATTGCATGTTCGACGTTGCTACCTTGGAAAAAACAGGTTGGTTGGATAGGAATATGAATTGTTCTATGCAACAACAGAGGGTTATGTGGTACAATCTTCTAAAAGGTATAGCAACTGTGGAAATATCTTTCTTTTTTTTATTGGGTCTGTAAAATTAGCTCAATTTATTAAGGTGAGAGCATGGGTAACTTCTCTTCTATCATCTGGGGCATATAATATTAGACTAGAAAACGATGGGTTGGCAGCAATGGGCCTTTATGCCCTACCTATTTCTATTTTTTCCATTTTCTATTATCCCTTTTGTTTTGTAATTGATTTGCTTAGTGGTCTTTCCAAAAATGCCTTGATGCATCGGTTGGCGAACTAACGGTTTCACATCTATGGTCGTGCTTCTACCTTATTCCATACTTACCCACTTTGTGGATTGCAGGTGCCAGGATGGCGGGTTCAAGATTTCTCCCTTGGCTTCCCGAGCTCCACGATATACATATTGGCCGTGGTGCCCTGCCCTCACACCCTGTTTATTGTTACACATTTTTCTAGTCAAAAAAATTAGATGCATACAATTTAATGCTTATTTAGTCCTTCTAATGGACAATATACAATGCATATGCTTGTTTAGTCTTGATTTTCATTTGCACATGCTTGCATAAGAAAAAGTTGGACTAGTGACATGGCCATGAGCAGTCAGTCATCTCAGACATCAACAGACCGACAAGGCCAAAGGTAAAGATGCATACACTTCGCTCTTACTATGTCTACCAAACAAATATCCTCAGCTATTTATTCATCTATTACATGGTGAATATGATGATGTCATCTGGAATACATGGTTTGCAGTTCACAAGAAGTGTCAACAAGTACAAGCGAGACGCCAAACATAGCGCATGTTCTGCAGACTAAGTGGTGTGGTTGCAAAATGATGGCTCCATAGTTCATCGAAGCTATGCATGTACTTGTATATTTATGCTAGTGAAAGAAGAATACAAAAAAAAAATTGCACACTACCATTCACTCTAGTTTTCTTGTTCAAAAATTGTCACCAGGTCTAGAATTGTAACACCAAAAGTACTATCAATAGAGGGCTTGAACAACCGTCGAAATGGACAAGTGTTCTTCGGGGACATAATGGTCATATATAACACCTACTTGGACAAGGAAAACAAAACTAGATCCATTATTCGTGCTGACATGATATATAAGCAGGTCATGATGACAGTGACATTGAATATTCCTACAAAACTTGTCCAGAAACATGCAGAAAAGATATTGCCGAGTAATGGGATATCCATTAAAAATTTTAATATATTGCTGAAAACAGTATATGACCGTGGTGATTTTGATCAGATTATTTCACTCAACGAAACAAATGTTGTGGAAAAAATTTCCGTTGTTTGTTCAAAATATTGTTTCATCTCGGATGAGACTATTCGCCAGCTTGCACAGAACAATGATATTTACCCAATCAGAACCATTGGCGCAACTGTCACACTGGTGAGAAAACTTGGCTCGCAACACATTCTCCATATAAAGGATGGAGAGTCAGACAATGACAAGGCAATGATACCGCTTTCCATATCCAGTTTTGTCCTTTACTTTCGCATGTGCATGTATCTCGGGTAAGTTACACAAATATTGCATTGTTCAATGTTGCAGCTGCAATTTTTCGATAGCTATTCAAATTTGTTTTCGTCAATGGAGCAACATTTGCATAAAGGGAAGATTCCACTTATGCTCTTCAAAAATAGAACAAAGAAACAAGATGTTAGAGAAAGGATCATTCGAACAACCCAGACAACGTTTGTAATAGATTTGCAAGTAGATATAGTACAGGATCTGAAGGAACTAGCTAGATCTACAACTGTTGTGCGTATACATCCACAAAATCATCCTCACTTTGCTTATACAAATAGCCTTCACCAAATTTTTGCGGCTTGTTTTATTTTATTTTATTTTTTTTAA
>SNQJ01S0002380.1:1031221-1041530 GCA_010110895.2 Picea sitchensis
AGGGGGGGGGTGTGCAGTTGTGTATTATATTGTTCAATGTATTAATTCCTATGCTCACGTTCCCAGGTTGAAGGTGTTTTAGTTGTAGCGAATGCGTTCTCGACCCCCTTTGAACCTGTATGTGCGAAATGCAACTCTCTTGCTTCCGTCTCTGCTTTGATAAGTGATGATATGATTGATTATCCGCGATGTGGTGAAAAATGTCCATATATATATGGACATTGCCTCAATTCTTCCATCCAAATCGTGGGAAACAAAACCATGCATTGTACGGTTAGGAAACCTCTCTTACAAAATGTGCTTCCTAGGTTGGTAGAGTTGTCGTATGAAACATATCTATAGAAAAAGGTAAGCAATGTCTACATGCTGCACGACTTTCGGATAGACAACAAATTTACCTTAAATGAGGACATTGCAATTTTCCATATCGGTTGAAGAAGGAAAAAAAAATATCAAACTCTGGCAGGAAACGAAAATATCTCACGTGTCTATAATATTTCTTCAACATCTAGATGAATGTTCGTCGGACTTGACTACTTGGGATTGCATGTGCATAAGATTGTTCAGTCAAAAAATGGGAAGCATGGCAGCAAACCCCATATATCCCATGACCCCGATTATTTTCTACTGGGAGCATATAGTAGATGTAAGAGAAATTGAATGTCGCGACATCTTTTCTTTGTATATTGAATTGTTTGATGCAAAGTTCGATGTGTCCTGCTCTATGAAACCTTGTGGGAACTTGCTTGCAACCTGTTTGGAGTTTAGTTTGTTCTTGGTTGCATGCTTCGTCTGTCAATTTGTATATCGTGGAACTCTGAGTATTGTTTGGAGGATATGGAACAATAGAATTGCAATTTTTTAGCCAACTAGCCTGCGAATCCGCCTGATAATTTCTATGGCGATGTGACACAAATGTAGTATGTGGCTTGTTTTAACATTTTTCCTTGATCTATGAACTTGGTAAAATTAATCTTCTGGAATAATTTGAAATCAACGAATATATATTGTGCAAAGTCCACTTGTGTTATCATATCAACAAGAGGCCCTTAAAATTCAAATTGGTCATTGTTATTCTTGCGGTGATAGAATTTTAAAAGACTTTGTTTTGTTTCCTTCATATTTTTTAAAATAAGTGATTTAACATCCTTTGATAATTTTATGGAATTAAATTGTACAATATCAATATTTAATATTACTAATTTAGTATTTGAAAATAATGATTTTAGATAATGTTAGATAGGATCACCATCCGTAAACAATTACAATCTTGAGCCTTCCAGTCCTGCAGTCTGTCTGTCAATTTGTATGTCGCGGAACTTCGAGTGTTGTTTGGAGGACACAGGACAATAGAAGTGAAATGTCGAGGTAGAGAGCCCAGAAGTCCTCCTGTCAATTTGTATATCGTGGAACTCTGGGTGCTATTTGTAGGGCATAGAACAATAGAGCCTCAATTTTGAGCCCACCAACCCTAGAACCCGCGATCCAAAAAGTGGCTAAGTATGGAATGAAGGATCCATAAATTCTCTATAAAATCTCATGTCCATACTTATAAAAGTACATATTTAGTATGTATTGTTCGTTTCTCAGAAAATTTCTAGGTGTCGAAGTGGGAAGATGAACGTATTCAGATTTCCACTTACTTTTATATCACCAGCCCGACCGACCACCTCCCTGTTTCAAATTGTACAAACTTTTTTGTCTAATTAAATTGTACAAAAACAATATTTAATATTAATAATTTAGTATTGAAAATAATGTTTTTAGATAATGTTAGATAGTTGATAGGAATTTCCATCCGTAAACAATGGCAATCTTGAGCCTGCCAGCCCTAGAGTCTGTTTGTCAATTTGTATATCGCGAAACTCCAAGTGTTGTTTGGAGGACATAGAACAATAGAAGTGCAATGTTGAGCTAGCCAGCCTGTAGGTCCGCTTGTCAATTTGTATATCATCGAATTTTGGGTGCTATTTGTAGGGCACAAAACAATAGAGGCCCAATTTTGAGCCCGCCAACCCGAGAACCCGCGATCCAAAAAGTGTCTAAGTATGGAATGCATGATTTGTACATGCTCTATAAAATTTCATGTCCATACTTTATAGTACATATTTGATGCAGGAGCATCATAAGCAGTCAAGCAAGAGAGGAGGCGAAGGACAGCTGGAAAGCACAACACGCATTTTTCACGTTTTGAAATGTTTTGAAAGTTTAAGGTAGCAGATATTAATGTAATAGTTAGGAAGATGGTGTACTTGCATTTATATCTTGGAGGTTGTAAACAGATCTTGAGAAATTGCTCTCATCTGTAAAACATTAAGGCATTTAAGCCTAGTTAATGAAAGTAGGTAGGTTTGAATTAATAGATTAGATGGTTTAGAGAATAGGAGGGAAAATGGATATAGACACCCTCGCCTTTGTATCATTAGAACATAAGCAGAGAGCTGTAGAGAAGAACCCATGTACAGGAGCTTTGAATTAGTATATGAAGCTTTGAATCAGATTTCATGGTGTTATGATGTTTTCTATTTATACATGGTGAATGGTATGCTTATAGTGGTTTGATTCCCTCTGTTATGCATTAGTTGTGATGCTATGCTGTGCATGTATGATTTCATGTTGAATGTTTGAAGTCTGAGAGAGAAAGAGAATGAGTTTCAATTGTTTCTCTTCCCGAGTGAGAGAATTTCCTGCAAGGAGTGTAGTGAAATGTCCGCAAGGAGTGCGTTGACAAGGGTTCTGAGTTTTATCTCAAAAATCTCAGGAGGGATACCGTTGTTCTCATTCTAGTAGAAGAGCAAGTGAAGCATAGAAGCCGTGCAAGGTGTGCGCATGCTGGTTGAAAGCTTAGAATTTATCAACCAAAAGGGGAGAGTTTAAGGACTGGTGTTGCAGGGAGTGCACAGAGTCGAAGAATCAAATACTTAGAAGTATTTGAATTTTTTCCGCAAGGAGTGCGTGTAGGGGTCCTTTTGAGACTTGAATTGCAAGAGAAACCTCAGAAGGGATAACACCTTTGAACACTTCAAAGGAGGACGGAGATTGAAATACTTCAAAAGGAGATGAGGGTCGAAGTCATCCAACAAAAGTAAAATTCAGAAGGGAGAACATTGGCTCATTTCACAGGAGCAATGAGCGGTCGAAATTCTCTGTGGAGAATTCATGAAACCATGAGGACCATAGGATCCAGAGAAGTTGCAGGGTGATTAGAGGTAGGCGAACTCATCACTCTAGGATCTAGAATCAACATGGACCATTGATCGTGCTTTGCACAAGCCGTCAGATCATTTAGGCATTTCGGGGATCCTAACGACAAGGAGTTGAGCGCAGTGGAACGAAAGTCCCGAAGTCACGAGTTGCGACAAGAATTGGCTTGGAGTTTCGGGATTTCGGCACTTCGGGTGTTGGGAAATGGAGGAGGTAGCGCTTTGGGATCGAGAGCCCCAAAAGTCAGGAAGAGTGACAGGTGGGAGGAGTCCATGTTAGAGGTAAAAGACAACAGAGAAGATAGGTGGTGTATTTGTTGCCAGGTGGAGTCAAACTTTGTTGACTATTTCAGGCTTTTGTAGGCTGGATAGCCGAAAGCCTTGCATCAGAATTTGTGAAGTCCGAAACTCCAAATCGACAAAAAGTACCATAGGGGAGCTAGTCTTTGTAGAACACTTTGGAGAATCGACATTTCGGGTTTCGACAGTAGAGGGCCGAGAAACTCGACAATAGGGATAGCAAAATTGTGAGACTCGAAGTCCTGAATTAGTGAAGGGAACGACATTATTGTGGTCAAGGATATTTGCGTTGGCGCTTGGTGTTTGTTCATGGAGGATCAATTCATAAGGACCTGTGGATACGCCGTGAGTGTATGAGATATTCCCTGAGGGGAAATCAAAGAGTCAACCAGACTCAAGGAAATATTTAGAAATATCCTGCGGGGACCTCGACCCAAGGGTTCGGGGGTCTACACCAATATTTAGTATGTATTACTCATTTTTGAAAATATTTCTACGGACGAAAGTTGGCAGATTCAAGCCTTCAGGTTTGCCTTACTTTTATATCATTAACCCGACTGACCGCTTCCCCGTTTCATATTGTGCAAACTTTTTTGGCTCGGGATTTTTCCGAATATGAGAGTTACCGGATGTGTGGGTTCAATATTGATAATTTATGTAATTAAATTGTACAATATCGATAGTTAATATTAATAATTTAGTATTTGAAAATCATGTTTTTTGATAATGTTAGATAGTTTATAGGGATGACCATCTATAAACAATGGCAATCTTGAGCCTCCTTGAGTCCATTTGTCATTTTTTCTATTGCGGAAGTCCAATTGATGGTTGGAGGACACGAAACAATAGAAATTTGTATATCGCGGTAGTCTGGGTGCTGTTTGTAGGGCACAAAACGATAACGGCCCAATTTTGAGCCCGTCAGCCCAAGAACCTGTGATCCAAAAAGTGGCCAAGTATGGAATGAGGGATCCATACATGCTCTGTAAAATATCATGTCCATAGTTTACAAAAATACATATTTAGTATGTATTACTCATTTCCTCTGAGTTTTGTTTGGAAAAAACAGAACAATATAAGTGCAATGTTGAGCCAGCCAACCCACAAGTTCGCCTGTCAATTTGTATATCACAAAACTCTTGGTGCTATTTGTAGGATATAGAGCAATGGAGGCCCAATTTTGAGCCTGCAAGACCTAGAACCCGTGATCCAAAAAGCGGCCAAGTATGGAATGCAGGATCCGTGCATGCTCTCTAAAAATATCATGTCCATACTTTATAAGAGTACATACTTAGTATGTATTACTCGTTTTTTGGATAATTTCTAGGTGCGGACGTTGGCAGATTCACGTCTTCATATTTCACTTACTTTTATATCACCAGCCCGACCGTCTGCTTCCCCGTTTCATATTGTAATAAACGAATATAAACTGGCCGAAGTCCAATTGTTCTATCGTATCAACACGAGGCCCTTAAAGTTCAAATAGCCCGCAAGTACACTTGTCAATTTGTATATCGCAGAACTCTGGGTGCTATTTGTAGGGCACATAACAACAAAGGCCCAATTTTGAGCCCGCCAACCTGAGAAGTCGCCATCCAAAAAGTGGCTAAGTATGGAATGAGGGATCCTTACATGCTCTATAAAATCTCATGCCCATACTTTAAAAAAGTACATATTTAGTATGTATTACTTGTTTCTCGGAAAATTTCTAGGTGTGGAACTTGACAGATACACGTGTTCATATTTCCACCCACTTTTATATCACTAGCCCAACCAACCTCTTCCTCGTTTCATGTTATACAAATTTTTTGAAATGCAAGTTTCTGAATACACAGGTTTTTCTTTTAAATAAGATATTTAGCATCCTTTAATAATTTTATGTAATTAAATTGTAGTAATTTTAATACAAATTATGTATTGCTTGGATTCTCCTAATCTAACAATTATATGCCACTGTTAAATACATAATCATTTCTAAAAAAATCATGCAGAATTTAAAACACGATCGCCAATTGCAATATCAAGAAGAAAGATCAATCACACATAACACAGATGTTTTTACCGGGAAAGCATAAATCTAAAAAACCCACTATCATATATTATGTATATATCATGGATCGTGAAACAATCTCATACAAAACTCTAATCCAAGAGTGCTCAGTACAATATACAATCGTCTCACACTGTCATACAAAAATTAGCAAATGCACGTGCCAATTTACTGCCTCCAGACAACCTGCCTTTGCACAATTCTTGCTAATGGAAATCCCTGCAATAAATGAATCACTCTTGCCTGCATCACTCCAATGGACCACCACAACAATAAAGCAACTAATATTTCTTCAAATGGAGGAGGAGATAACGACCCTCTTCACTCTAAAATTGATAGTTCTCACAAGCTTCCAGTAGACAAGAAGAGAAAAAAAATGTGGGACAAGCAAAATAGCCGAAAATTCAGAGTGAGAACATGGATCTTGAAACTGACCTGGATAGCATGTTCTGCTACCTTGATCAGCCTGGAGATGACATACAACATAGTCGTCCAATGGACATATCCGATACCAAATTTTTTTACGAAGAAGAATCCTTCGTGTTCTAGAGCGTTGTTTTTGAAAACCAGTCCAAAAAATTGATAATTGAGAAAAACAATGTAAAAAATAAGAAAGGAAAATCTCGTTCAAAGGTTGGCCTTGCCAACATGTTGTCGTCCCAAATCTGTCAACTTCACAAGGTGAGCGAAGATGTACTTCATGATTCCATTGGAGGCATCGAGGTCAAGAATGCCGGACTGAAGGACCAGATCAAGGAATTGGAAGAGGCTTTGATTCCTATGCCATTTCTTGTCAATCCTTTGGAAACAGACATGCCTTCCACCCCTGCAAACAACTTAAAAGGATCCTCCAGCCTCCTAGCATCTTGTATAGGATATGTGGAGAATAATATCAAGAAAATAATGGAATTGGTTACTGAGGTGTGGAAAACATCACAAACTATCACTTCCCTTGGAACCAGAGCACATAGTTTTCTTGAATATTTGTAGGCGGAGTTAAAAGATGAAGAACATTTCTATTTAAACACAGTCCTTCCTTTTGGCACCATTGTCAACAATATGACAAAAAAAAAAGACAACAAGATCTTCCATCCAAAAACTGGATAGGTCAATTAAATGCATGCCGGAAAGAAAAAGTGAAGAACCTGCATATCATTGTTTAGTCATGTGAACAAACCATATCAAAGAAAGATAAATTATTCACAAGTCTATTAAGAATAAACTTAGCCAGAAATACCAACGAATTCCAAGACCCTGACTTAATTGCAAACTCCTTGCCCTTAACTAGGCAAGAGTTCAATAATCAAGTACATATGCTTAAGGCGTTGTCTCTAGAAATTTTTTACAACATCCTTGAATATGATCAAGCTCACGTCTACGATTGTTTAGTCGACTATTCAGTATAGAATGAGGAAATTCATCAGGCTCTGTCTAATCTTTCGATCGACTTCCGGGAATTAGAAAATGATCTTTTCAACATAAAAATTCGGAATGAGATCAACGTCGCCCCAATGAGAAGATACATTGAAGAATGGTTGGAAAGGGAATTGAAGTAGGCTGCCGACGAAAGGAAACAAGAAGTTGCCAGAATTCTAGCAGTCGTCGACGACATCAATGAAATGGAATCCACAAACAAATAGCCAAACGACTCATATGTGCCATCAATGTAAGTCTACTAATCACATCCTGCTTTATTTATCAACCCAGTTATTTCACTTTTTTAAATAGAAATGTGTAGGCAAACACTTATACCTTTCAATTTCTTTTTTTTGCAGGTCTTCTTTCTACAATCCTGTTTCTTGTACATATTTCTCTAATGGTCCGTGGGAACCCCAATCCCAGTGTACATGACAAACACATTGAAATTTCCATTAATATGTATTAGACTTTTATTTTTTTATATATTTCAAAATTTCCAGTAGTATGTATCAAACTTTTATTTTTCGACATATTTCAAATAAAATTGTTTTCTTATCTCCTTTTAAATTTATGTCCTCACACATTTTTATCTTTCACCAGTCTATATGCCAAATGCATTTAAATTTCCATTTTTTTTTTTCCACTATGAACAAATTTGTATTTTGTTATATACTTTCAAAAAATAAATGGTGCTCTACATGCCAAGCGTCATTTACTGTATGGATAAATTTCGAAATTTTTTCTTCCACTATGAACAAATTGTATTTTGTTATATACTTTCAAAAAATAAATGGTGCTTTACATGCCAAACGTCATTTACTGCATGGATACCACCTGTGCTTCATGTTTCTTGCCACATCTTCATTGCAGTTTCCTATCTCTCCACAGGGTCGTGCCTTAGCGCTAACGAAATTTTATGCCCCATCTTCCATGATATACATGTTGCACACAACATTTCCGTTATATACATTTTGCTTCCTATCTCTCTGCGGGGTCGTACCTTACCATTAACAGAATTTTATGCCCCATGTTTTTTGATATACAGGTTGCACACAACATTTTCGTGATATACATTTTTCATCGAAGACTTTTTTCATTTACAATTCGACCCCATTTTCCACAATTTACCTTGCTCCACGGGGTCGCGCCTTAGCACTAACGAAATTTTATGCCCAATGTTATGTGATATACATGTTGCACACAACATTTCTGTGATATACATGCATCCACAATGAATACCAGAATCGAGAGTGAGGTTTATTTTGATTACAATTAATGAAAAAAACTGAGAAGACGCATCCACAATGAACAAAAAAATCCATAATCAAGTTTATCATAGTCAAATTACAATGAGACAATGGATCATATTTTTTAATTTTATGGTGGAAGCCTATTGACATCTATATACAAATATTTGAAACAGATTTATTATTGTTTGTATAATTTTATATGTTTTGAGATTATGTTCATCTATCCATGAGTAATATGTTCTCAAGTAGCCTCCAGGGTGTAGAACGATCAATGATGAAGTGTATTGTTAAGGCACTCAGTTATGTGAAGTCATGGGTCGAAAATCCTCAACTAACCTTGTGTCTAAGGTGAGGAACAACCTTAGCACGCCTCTAGTTATAGTGGTATAACACTATCACCTATCAAGCTAGTATGTGCCTCAAAAAAACATGTTCTCAAGTCGAAATTCCGTCACTTTTTGAATTTATATATGAAAGAACGATATCAAGTATAACAAAGGTTCAATTTATTTATTGAATTAGTTTATTAAAGAATATAAATGCATTGATACTCATGAAGTTAATATAGTATAAAGAGAGTTAAATATTTGTTAGAAAGAGAAAAATAAATAATATAAGTTAAGCATAAAAACAATTAAGTTCATAAGACATTATGATTTATTCTAAACCCTAAATTATAAACTTTAAGAGGTTTATTAGCCTTATCCAAATCAACCAAACTATCAAACTATCTAATAATTTTTTTTTACATTGGAGGTCTCAAATCTTTGTATAGACTTCATGGACATCAAATAAGATGGTTACCAAAATCATGAACTCTCAAACCATCATTAATAAACCCATTTAATAACTATTATCTTTCACTCTATCAAAATTAACCCAACAATATCTTCTTAAAAAAGAGTATATCAAAGCTTTGATGAAAATGAAAATAAAATCATGATAAAAGTTTTCCAACTAACTCAACTCATTGCGCCTTAATATGAGATTTCACTTTTTTAGCCTTTGTTGGAAGAAGTGGTGATTAATAATTAAAACAGATATAAAAGTGAGGAACAATGAAGTAGTTATTTACTTTACTGGTCCATCAGATCATCATGGGGAGAGGAACACACATTATCTCCACTTGATCATAATTTGTACCCCTATCCCTCTCTAAGAGCCGAGCTAGCTCAGGTAAATTTGTACCCCTTTCCCTCTCAAAAAGCCGAGTAGCTCAGGTAAGGTCAGGTTATTCTTATCTTTTGTCAGGATTGGTATTGGAATTTAAAAATGGACAACTCATTAAATTTGATGGTTTTGACAACTTTATTACTCATTTACTTATTTTAACAGTTTCAACTAAGAATGTTAACAGTCATAAAAAAAAATTTCAGCAAATTGTGTCAGGATAAACAATTTATCCTTCAAAGTCCATCCCATCTTTGACTAAATGATAATAATAAGAATGATACTGTAAAATTATACTCAAGTAATAGTAATGTAAGAATAAACAATATTCAAAAGCAAGCATTAAGCACTCTGCTAAACAACATTGAATGCTACTTCAGAGTGGATATACACTGTCCAATTTAAATTGCTTTGAAACATACCCACCTTAGCAGGGTGGATATTGGTCACCATATTCAAGCATCAACTGGTTTTCATCCACTTCTTTACAATTTCCACGACATAATAAGATGATTAATATTTTTACTTTTTTTTTTCAACATGAAATGTCACGGGAAACTCACCAATACTTCCCCACTTAGTAGACTATATGGATGATAAACCAAAGCCCCAGAGACACTAGGCTTGAACTCATGACCTCTTTTAGGGAAACACACCAACTGTGATTATTATCCTTACTTACAATGAGAAGATTCACACTTCTTTACAATTAACAAATGAGAGAGACATTATAACACAACACTATTAGATTACTTGATTACTGAATTCATTATACAATACATTTGTGGCTCATTATATAGAGCTCACTGATAGTTATCAGATCTAACTTATTCCAATTATAGGATGAGAGGTTGAGAAAATATCTCAACCATAAACATGAATCTAGGATCTCATAAATCCAACTCCCTAACAAACAA
>SNQJ01S0002380.1:1043357-1054892 GCA_010110895.2 Picea sitchensis
GCTCGCGTATGAAATGAAACCGAGTGTCAATGTGTTTACTTTTCTTGTGAAACACATGGTTCTTAGATAATGCAATTGCTGATGTATTGTCACAGAAAATAGGAGTTGGATCCTTTTCTGTTTGTGACATGTCTTTCAATAATATTCTCAACCACACAACTTGACATGAAGCTGAGGTAGCAGCTACATACTCTGCCTCTGCAGAAGATATTGATACTATTGGCTGCTTCTTCGATGCCCATGAAATCAGGTTCGTGCCCAGTTGAAAAACATATCCTTATGTGCTTTTCCTGTCATCTAGGCTGCCTGCAAAGTCACTATCTGTGTAACCATAAAGGTGATTACAATCATATGTAGTGTACCATAAGCCAAAATGTAGTGTTCCTGCTACATATCTCAAAATTCGTTTTGCCATTTTCCAGTGTGAATCTTTGGGTGATTCCATGAATCTAGAAACAAGGCTAGCTGCATACATGATGTCAGGCCTAGTTGCTGTAAGATACAACAAACTGCCTACTAAAATTTTGTATAAAGTAGAATCCACTGTGGGACCTTCATCTTTCTTTCTCAACTTTGTGCCTAAAGGAATGGGGGTTTCTGCTGGATTGCATCCTTCCATACGAAACCTTTTGAGGATGTCTGCTGCATACTTTTGCTGACAGACAAAAATGCCTTTGGCTGATTGATGAACCTTAATGCCTAAAAAATATTTCATTATGCCAAGATATGTCATCTCAAACTCAGATTGCATGGCATGTTTGAAATCTGTTAGCTCTATATTTCCTGTGTAAATCATGTCATCAACATATAAACATACAATTAATATTTTACCGTGCTGATTTGTTTTGGTATAAAGTGTTGGTTCATTTTGACTTCTGTTGAAGCCACTTTTGATTAGGTAAGTGTCAATTCTGCTGTACCAAGCTCTTGGAGCTTGCTTTAAGCCATACATGGCTTTCTTCAACTGATACACTTTGGCTGGGTGCTCTTGGACTTCAAATCCAGGTGGTTGATCAACATAAACTTCTTCTTCTAAAAAACCATTTAGGAATGCTGACTTGACATCCATTTGGTAAACTTGCCATTTGTGTTGTGCTGCTATGGCCAATAGAGTTCTGACAGTGTCTAACCTTGCTACTGGAGAAAAAGTTTCACCATAATCAGTACCTGGTTGTTGTGAGAATCCTTTGGCTACAAGTCTTGCCTTGTGCTTTTCAATCTGTCCTTTTTCATTTAGTTTGGTTTTGTAAACCCACTTGACACCAATACTCTTTTTGTGAGTTGGGAAATCAACAAGATCCCATGTCTTGTTCTTCTCAATGGAGTCAATTTCTTGGTTCATGGCTTGAACCCAATGTGGCTCCTTAGCTGCTTCCTTAAAGGATGTAGGTTGACATGACATTAAAGAAAAAATATTATGTTGCTCAAAGTCATCCAACTGTTGATGGATTTCTCTCAAACTTCGAGTTCTCTGATTCTGTGATTCAGAGAATGATTCTCAGCTGGAAGTTGAGTTATCCTGTGATTTATCTGGTTGTCCTTGTACCTGTAGTCTTGGAAGAGAAGTGTGAGGAGCTTGTTGTTCTGAATTTTCTGTGTTTTCAGAACTTGACAGCAATGGATTTTGACTGTCCACTTGTGGATTTTCTGAATCATTCCAGAATTGGTTTTCCAAAAATTGTACATCTCTGCTGAGAATTAATTTCTTCGTGATTGGATTGTAAATCCTATAAGCTTTATATGTTTCACTGTATCCAGTGAAAATACATTTTTCACTTCTGTCATCAAGCTTCTTCCTTAATTCCGAAAGTATGTGAGCATATGCTATGCATCCAAATGTCCTTAGATGAGCTACATTAAGCTTTGTCCCACTCCATGCTTCTTGGGGAACTTTCATCTGTAGACTGGTGGTTGGGGATCTGTTCAAAAGATAAACTGAGCATGCTACTGCTTCAGCCCAAAAGGTATTTGACAGACATTTCTCTTTGAGAAGTGTTCTTGCCATATTCATGATGGTCTGATTTTTTCTTTCAGCCACTCCATTCTGCTGTGGAGTATACCTTGTTGTTGCTTGCATGATGATGCCTTGAGATTTCCAGAAATTTGCAAATTCTCTGGAGTTGTATTCTCCTCCTCCATCTAACCTGAGTACTTTGAGAAATTTTCCACTCTGTTTTTCAGCTTCTGCTTTGAATTCTTTGAATTTTGTAAATGTTTCAGACTTGTGTCTGAGAAAATAGATCCATATTTTCCTGTTGAAATGATCAATTAACGTTAGAAAGTAAAAACTACCACCTATTGAATCTGTTTGCATTGGTCCACATAGGTCAGTGTGAACTAGTTCAAGATGTTGTTTGGTTGATTGGAAGACTGTGGAAAACTAGTTCTCTTATGTTTTCCAAGTATGCAAGACTCACATGGGGGAATTTGCTCTTTAAAGATAGGTAGGCCTTTGACCATGGAGTTTTTCTGAAGAAGACTTAGACTCTGAAATGGTAGATGTCCAAATCTTGTATGCCAAACCATTGTTTCATTCAGGGTTGATGCACTCTATGCATAAGGTTGAATCAGATTTGCAGTTCTAAGGGTAAGGGGAAACATCCTATTTGAAGTCATATAGATTTCATAAATCAATTTTCTGTTGGGTTTTCGATCATAGATTTTGCAAGAGGCTCCCTCAAAAAGTACTTTATATCATTTTTAAATGAGTTGTCCTACACTTAACAAGTTATGTTTCAAGTCTGGAACATGATAGACATTACATATGTCTTTCTGTACATTCTGTTTAGTAAGAATAGGAATAGTTCCTTTTCCTTGAACTTTGACTAAATTATCATTCCCAAGTGTAATATCAGATGATATTGATGAATCAATGCAGGAAAGTAATTCTTTGTTACCTGTCATGTGATTGCTGCATCCACTGTCCAACAACCAGAGATATTTAGGTTGTTGTTCAGTTTTGTGGCATGAGAGAAACATACCTCCTGAGTTTTCTCTCGTGTGATTTGACACATGCACTCTGCCTCAGAGCTGATCTGCCTGCTTCTTCCTACATTCAGATTCATAGTACCCATACTTTTTGCAGTAATAGCATTGTATGCTAGTTTTGTCATTAGACCTTCTCCCTATGCCTCTTTGAGGCTGGAAATTTTGTTTTTGATATTGTTGTTGATTTCTTTGACCTTGGAAATTCTGATTTGGATATTGTTGTCTGTTCCCTCCACTGGTATGAGGGTTACCTTGATTGTTCCCTCTTCCTTGGTGAACTCTTCTTCTTCCTCTGCCTCTCCCTCTGCTAAAGGAGAATTGAGTTTTGAAGGCATTTGATATTGACTCATCTGTGAGATGCAGTCTTGTCTCATGTGTCACCAGAGAACCAATTAACTCATCTGTTGAAAATCTTGACAGATCCTTGGATTCAAGGATGGATGTTACAACCATTTCAAATTTCTTGGGAAGACTTCTAAGAATTTTCTCAACTATTCATTGATCAGTGATGGTTTCACCAATCAGTCTGATCTGGTTCACGATTCCCATGACTGTGGTCATGAACTGATCCACAGTTTCAGACTCTGTCATCCTGAGAGTCTCGAATTGCATCCACAAGGACTGCAATTTAACTGTTTTTACCTTGTCATTTCCTTGGTAGGACGTTTTGAGGATGTCCCAGGCCTGTTTGGAAGTACCAGCGCCTATGATTTTTGAGAAAATCGAATCATCGACTGAATTCTGTATCCAAAATTTCTCTTTGTTTTCTTTGGTCCTCAGAGTTGCCTGAGCAATTCTCTGCACATTTGTCATGGCAGTGAGGGCGGCGGGATCTGGTTCCACATATCCAATATCCAAGGGTTCCCAACACTCTTGTGCTTGTAGGAACGACTTCATTCGAAGAGACCAGAACTCATAGTTCTTTCCCAGAAGTATCGGACCCTGAGTTGGTTCTAGGTTGCTAGTTGATGCCATTTAAAAAAAAAATTCAAAAAAAATAGAGGGAAAAACTCGTATTTACCTCCTATCTCAGAAACACCGATTTGTCGATGGTCGATGGGAGCTTATCGAGATTGAATTGGACCTTGGTCTCCTTGCAATGTGACCACACGCCTTGTGATAAAGTGCTACGGGCTTTTCCCATTTTTACCTTTCAAAATGCCGAAACGCGAAAAATTTTCCTTTGGACTTTTCAATGGTCCAGATCTTATCAGGATATCGCGAATCGGGATTTAGTGAGTTCTGATGTCGAGGTTTTCTTACTCCTTGATTCCCCGATTTTCGATTTTCCGATGGCACTGTCCTGTCGGGACTTTTCCCGATTGCTTCGATCTGCGACACGCGTCCTTAACAGATGGACGGTCGTGATCTCTCCTCGCGATTTTGCGAATGGATATGACCCGGATGTCTTGTCTCCAGGTTCCGCGAAACGCCGATGCGGCGATTGACTTGTTTGACGAGATGACGTCAGCTGGGCCCCACAAATGGAGGGTTCCTCCTGTCGGGATTTCGGACTTCGGAGTTTCGAATTTCTTGAGTTTCTTGTCCTCAAGATTCGTGAAATGCCGAATCCCGATATTCCGATGGGCTCTTTACTTGTCGAAAATTTTCCCGAGTTCCTGGATTTACGCCACGCGTCTGGGAGTAATGGATGGTCCTGATTCCTCCTCGGGATATCGCGACTTGTGATGCTCCGAATTTCTGTGAACTTGAAACTTCGAGTGCTGAAACGCCGATGGGCGCTACGATGTTTTCCACGTGTCTGGACAAACGGACGGTTGAGATCTGATCGCGATTTCGCGAGTTGCGATGTCAAATTTCTTTGACAACTTGAAACCCCGAATGCCGATATGCCGATGGGCGTTCCGATGTTTGCCACGTGTCCAGGAGAGATGGACGACTGAGATCTGATCGCGATTTCGCGAGTTGCTATGTAAAATGTCTTTAACAACTTGAAACCCCGAATGCCGAAATGTCGATTGCTTGCATTTGCTGCCAGTTGTCCTGTGAGATGGACGGCTCACAAGTCTTCTCGGGATTTCGCGTATCGGAGTTTTGGAAGGTAAAAATCCTTTGCTCGTCCAACTCCCGATTCCCGATTTTGCGATGGAATAGGATCTCACCACGTGTCTCTTGATGGATGGTCCAGATGATGACGGGATTTCTCAAGTGAAAATTTCTCCTGTGCGCTCCAAACGACTAACCGTCGTGCACCTTCTTGTTCATCTAACGACTGTCGGGCCTTTGCGCAAGATCTGATGGCTGAAATGCCTTCGCCTTTTCCACGCTCTCTGCGTCCCTTCTGAACTGGTTTCCCACCTTGGATCTGTTCACAGGACGAATCTCATGGCCGTAATGGTTGTTCCTTGCATGTTTGACGCGATCTTTGCCGAATTTGACGGAATTCCTCTTGTGAAAGAAAATATTCGTGAATCTTTCAAAGATTTGAAAGAATTTCACGACTTCTTCGTTATCTGCTACAATCTTTGACAGATTTGAGAGAATTTCGCAAAAACTTTAAACGACTCTGCGTTCGGCCTGAATCTTTAAACCATTGTGGCTTCTGCAGCAATCTTTAACAGTTTTGAATAAATTCTTCGAGTTCTTTCAACATTCTCTTGTTCTGCAGCTTTTATGCGCCAATTTTTTACGGTTGTTGAAAAAATTGTGCAGGTTTCTTTAAAGTTTCTTCTTCTGTGTTCTATGCTTCCTCGTTCTTTCGAGCAAAGTACGCTCTGCAACGTCTGCAAGCTTCCTATGACGATCTTTAAAGAGTATTACGAACAACTCTCCAAGCCTTGTGAAAAGGCTGTGTCGCGTGCTCTCAAGATCCGTGAGGCTCTGCGCTGTGAGGATCGAGTTTCTCTCTCGACTGTGTGAAGAGGCTTACTGCTGAAGCTCTGATACCATGATAAATTGTGAAGTAAAGAGAAATGCAGAGAGAAGATAATAGAACAATATATTGAAATGTATGAAGAAGAGATTCTGAGAAGATGTTCGTACGAGGAGATTACAATGTAATGGGAGATGGCTGAGCTAAATATGCTCAAGCAAGACAAAAATAGAAAGTACAACTGTCCAGTACAACTGGCAGTGTACATTCAGACTGTTGAGGTTACATTATATTTAACACTAAGGCCATTGGGCCTGCCTGCTTCCCGAGTACGATAAAACTATCACATGCACTGTAGCCTCATACATGTGATATGAAGGGCCACTCAGAATAAATTAATGCAATGCAATTTAGTGAATGTTGGGAAAGTGAAAAGCCTAGTGCTTAAATTTTTTCTTTTGTCTCACTCAAGCAAACAATAGCTGAGTTAGAAGGCAACCCATGTGCCCATCATGGATAATTAGTTTGGAGGCATCGAATTATGATATCTCTCATATCTTATGAATTCATGTATTTCGTGAATTCATAACTTTACAGGTAAAACACCTAAAGTCATTAAGCTAAAAATATTAGTGGTGGGTCTTTTTAGCATTCTATCTTTTGATGTTTTTTTTTTTTAATTTTTTTGTTTGATTTTGTTCAAAATTTTATGAAGAATGGTTGGATTTGTAAATTTGAGTAGCTAAGTTTGTATAATCCTAATACCCTCATTGTTTTTTCAGCATACTAAATATATTTATACATTAAGAAATGTAATATAAACAATAAAAAAATAACAATTTTGTCCAGATTCACATCTCCATATTTCTAAAAAGTAGAACTGTCAAATATTACAATATTCATATCCTGATGCTGTGTTGTCTATTTAAAGTTAAACCTAATATTTGGCATTTGGCCTTCTGGTCCAAACAATTCATTTATGTTGATAGTACACTAATCTTTCCTATAGTACTCTACGGTTCTGTAGGCTCGAAGGACTAAATTATTTTGGATGATTTGTTATTGTTATAGGCGGAGACGGTTTTGAGATTATCTGCCATAAGAACCCAAGAAGAACCCTATTCAAACATTTCAGTAAACTGACCTCTCCCAACTTTTCGGGGACAATATCTGTTTATTTGAAATGCAAATGCATCAAAAGAAACAAGGCGTGCGTTAAGAATTTTAATTAATTAAGATTAATCTAATTTTTGAATTAGATTTATTACGTATTCATAGAAATCATCAAATGTAAATCTTTACTCAATTCTTTTTAATTTATATTTTTTTTCATTCCATTTGTTTGTTCATGATAGTATTTTATATAAAGATTATATTGAAATATTTTATTTATAATCAATATTGAAATATTGTTTTTGTTATTAATATTTAAGTACTTAAGGTATTACACATCTTATCATAGAGAGATGTAGAAAACACTTATAGAGGAAATATGAAAATTCTATATTGAACACAAAAAGAATTACATAGCTTCCTTATAATAAACTAAAAAAAAAATCCTCTCTAACACAATCATAGCTCACACAACTTTCAACCCAAAATCTTATAAAATTTTAACCTTATTTTATTTAATACATTTCCATATTTATTTATTTATTAATGCATTTATATTTAGCTTGCTTTATATTTGGAAACATTTCTAATTAATTACTGTCACACTCCCAAGAGTTGTGCCCAAGTTCAACCTTGGTTTCTCGTGGACGTGTGGCACCGCGGTGGTTCTCCCTTGGTAGCTTGGCTGAACCAATGATACTTCACCCGAACTACCCTTCTTCATTTAGAGCATACCCATAATATGTTCTAGGCCACATATGAGTCACATCCTTACTCTATGCAACTCGGTTGTATACTTAGATGTTTATCAACTCAGTTCAACACTTATTCAATTTAACATACACCAAAAAACATGCGAACACAAGAGACAAATATATTGTGGGCGACACCAACGGTGCCTAACACTCGACTTCATTTATTTATTGTGCAATAGAAAGAAAAATTTATAAAGAGGGTGCTACTATCTCAATTACAAAGATGGGTAGAGCCTCACAACTCTACCCTGCATTTCAAAACTATCCATATCTACAATTTCATCACACAAAGACTTCCCTTTTGTTGTTCCTCTTTTCCTGAGCGTAAGGTGCGCCCCTCCTAGTGTGCCCAACCTCAGAGCTCCATATATTTCTCGCACTTGGTTTTTATTATCTTAGTTTAGTTGTGCACCCTTGCTCTTATATGGACTCCAAGGGACACTTGTGCAAAATGTCATGTCTCTTCGGTGCATCGAGCCCCTTTTCAAATCGTGACACTCAATCAACCATTGCGCCCATCTGTGGACTCAGTGCACCCATCTAAGCCCGTGTGTCCATCAAATGTTCATTTCTTAGACCTGTACACCCCATCCTCAGGTACACGCCCTTGCCTTGTGCTCTTCCTTGTGTCGATTGTTGCAACTCTCCGTGGGTGTGTCAATGGGGTCATCCAACATCTCCGACGTACCCATGCTGCCAAGGGCAGACACATCCACAACTTGGAGATGCTCTGAGGTTGCCTCTCGCTTTCAAAAATACAACCCAAGTATTTTTCATCTGTTTTAAGGAAAGAGGTGTCCCCTTGGGAGCACATATCACCATTGTGCCCCAAGGTGCTCCTGCTCACACCCAAACATCTTTGTTTTCCGAACCGATTGTTTCCTCCTTGTGCTCTTCGTTCGTCTGTCACTGAATCTTCCCAAGGAACATGCTTTCTCAGCGGGTGTCCATAAAGACTTACAATTACCATAACTCTCCTAATTTTCAACCCAAAATATTATATTTTTTAACCTTATTTTATTTAATACCTTTTCCATGTTTATTAAAGTGAACATTTATGTTGATTTTTCTTTTTATATTTCAAGATATGGAGTAATAAATGAAAGAGAGTAATTAGTGAAAGAAATTTACCATGCAACAAAGGTAATCAACTAAATAATTCAATAAGAGGGGTATTTATCATGCACTAGGGTGTTACAATTATCATCATAATGATCATGCATTAGATCATTATTCCAATCTTAGACTCTAAAAGAACTATTAGATTTTTTTATAATTAACACTCTAGATCTAGATGTTCTTATAACCTTGGGGAAATATCATGCATTGGATCCAGATCTATGTGTTCTTATCACTCAGACAAGGTAGGCAATGTTTCTAGTACACCTTGTTTTCATTGAATTATTTTTAGGTGGATAATCTCATTGTTGGGGGGATCTTAATCTGACTTTGAATAGGGATGAAATTTGAGGTACTAATGCCTAGGAAGATAGATTAGCTCATTATTTTGTTGAAAAAATTGAATTCATAGGTTGGGTAGACATAGAGCCTATCTAGCTTCGACCAACATGGAGTAATAATAGATTTGGTCTAGGAGGGATAGCTAAAAGGATAGATTGGTTTATTTCACACAATCCCCTTTTGCAGAGGGTGGGAACATATCGAACTTGGGTAGGAAAGGTCAAATGTTTGGATCACTTTCCTATTGTACTTGAACTAGGTAAGGATGGAGAAAAGCTTGGACACTATAAGGAGAACACCTTGTAGTGGAGGTTTTTAGTATTACAAGATTTGAAAAAAAATTCAAAAAACCTTTCACTACAACCTCCACTATTTGAGGCAGAGGTTTTAAAGGATGTTTCATATAACCAAAAAAAATGGGAAAGCAAAGGTTGTAGCGAAGGTTTTTTTTTCGGTGCTTTCACTGTAAAAACACATCAGTGTGCTCTTAACTAACCTTCCCTAGTTTGTTCATATAAGACAAAAGAACCGATGCACTTATAATTATTATGCACCGGTGCATTCATATAAGACAAAAGAATTGGTGTGCTTATAATTATTATTCACTAGTTTCACCTTTTTTGTTATATGCAGAGCACCGATTCTCTTAAGATTTCTATGCATCGACTCTGCATTGTTTTTGTATGAATGTTGGGTATGTGTTATATTCTTTGCATATGTGTAGTGGGGGAGTGCGTTGGATTTGAAAATTATTCTCCCCTAGCTATTTTGGGTGGTTTCCACTATTTTTAACGGGTTTCTAATTTAATCCTGGATTAGGGGATTAGGGTTTGGGTAGCTATGGAATAGCTAAAATATTGTATATAATGTATTGTGAATGGTGAAATTAATACAATGAAGAGTTGAAAGGTGTGACACCAAGGAAGGTTGGTTTTCTCATGGTTAACGATTTCCAACGTAAATCTTTGTGTACTATGTGTATGAGCCATTGATTGATTCCATTTTGTTTAAGACTTTGTATGCATTGTTCTACTTCATAGTTTAAAACTTACATGTGGTATTAGAGATCGTTTTTGTCTTCATGGGGAATCCTTTGTTTTCCCAATTGACCATTTCCTCCTTGTTCTCTTCATTCGTCTATCACCGAATTTTCCCAAGGAACACACTTTCTTGGTGGGTTCCCAGGAGGCCTTACAATCAACATAACTCTCCTAATTTTCAACCAAAAATCTTGTTTTTTTAACCTTATTTTATTTAATACCTTTTCCATATTTATTAAAGCGAACATTTATGCTGATTTTTCTTTTTATCTTTCAAGATATGGAGTAATGCATGCAACAAAGTAATTATTCAAAGAAATTTACAATGCAACAAAGGTAATCAACTAAAGAATTCAATAATATCAACTAAAGAATTCAATAAGAGGGGTACTTTATCATGCACTAGGGTGTTATAATTATCATCATAATGATCATGAACTAGATCATTATTCCAATCTTAGACTCTAAAATCACTATTAGATCTCATTATAATTAACACTCTAGATCTAGATGTTCTTATCACCTTGGGGAAAGATCATGCACTGGATCTAGATATAGATGTTCTTATCTCTCAGACAAGGTCAAAAATGTTTGTAGTACAAGTTGTTTTCATTGAATTATTTTTAGGTGGATAATCTCATTGTTGGGGGGATATTAATCTAACTTTGAATAGGGATAACATTTGAGGTACCAATGCCTGGGAAGATAGATTAGCTCATTATTTTGTTGACAAATTTGAATTGGTAGGTTGGGTAGACATAGAGCCTATCTAGATTCGACCAACATGGAGTAATAATAGATCTGGTGTAGGAGGGATAGCTAAAAGGATAGATTGGTTTCTTTCACACAATCCCCTTCTGCAGAGGGTGGAAAGATACCAAACTTGGGTAAGAAAGGTCAAATGCTCGGATCACTTTCCTATTGTACTGGAACTAGGTAAGGATGGAAAAAAACCTGGACACTTAGAAGGAGAACACCTTGTAGCGGAGGTTTTTAGTGTTATAACATTTGGCAAAATTTTCAAAAAAACTTTTGCTACAACTTCTACTATTTGAAGTGGAGGCTTTAATGGATGTTCTGTATAACCAAAACAAATTGGGCAAGTAGAGGTTGTAGTGAAGTGTGCTCTTAACCAACATGCCCTAGTGTGTTCATATAAGACAAAACAAACGATGCACTTATAATTATTATGCATCGTTGCACCCTTAAAAAAAATTCCCCATTGCGTTCATATAAGAGAAAATAATTGGTGCGCTTATAACTATTACGCACTAGTTTCGCCTTTTTTGTTGTATGCAAAGCACCAATGCTCTTATAATTTCTATGCACCAACTCCACATTGTTT
>SNQJ01S0002381.1:25401-49774 GCA_010110895.2 Picea sitchensis
ATTGATTATGTTGTTGTCTATGTGTATTTTGCATAAGTAAACCCTTAATCTATGTGTTGCAAACTGATCCTTTTTCTTTAAACACATAACATTTACATTGCAAATAATTTCAAGTATTTCAAGTCTTCTTCATTTTTAGATCATCTGGACTCCCTGAGTCTCCTTCTCTTGGCTAGAGCCAGAGCTCTCTCAAACTTCTTTTGCCTCTTCCGCCGTGAGTCGGCCACGTACCACCCTGCGCCTCTGCGAGGCCTCCCCCTTGCTCGTGGCATGCTTAGAACTAGAACTAGAGCCGGAGTGCCCCCTGCGTTGTTGTCCCCGTTCGGCTCTGCAACCTTCCGATTCATCCCAAAGCCACCGAGAATGCTGATAAGGGCGAAAATGGTGGCTATAGCCATTAAGGCTGTGGTCTTAATGCTCTGGTTGGCCGTTCTCCTCGCGTGAGTGAGAGGCCTCATCAAATGGTGACGGCCGCCTTAGTTTATGTCCATCATAAATGTCGAGGATATGAGGGCGGGTGGCCACCATTAATGGCCCCTCCTAGCGCTACTCCACGTACCCCTCCTGCTCCGCGTGGCACCCCATCCAAGGGGTACTTTTTAATTATTAATATAAAAAAAAAATTACTTAATTTTTAC
Organism: Picea sitchensis; assembly: GCA_010110895.2. Classification (NCBI taxonomy): domain Eukaryota; kingdom Viridiplantae; phylum Streptophyta; class Pinopsida; order Pinales; family Pinaceae; genus Picea; species Picea sitchensis. The sequence continues at coordinate 26,040 of SNQJ01S0002381.1, forward strand.
AATGAAAGTACTATTTATTATGAAATACTACTTCTTGTGAGATTATATGAAATTATCAAAAAAACAAATACAAAGAACTAATACATCATGTCTTAATATAAGAGAATAACCATACCTACAATTGCCTTTAGTATTTAGTAGACTAAGAATATCTTTATACAAAAGACGAAGGATGAGGAGAAGCCCTTGACACTAAGTAGTTTTTGCATGTTTGTCCTCTAATGCTTTCTCCACAAACATTGTGTCTAACCCCCAAATGGCATGTATTAGAGCATCATATTCTTTATCCAAGAAATCTAACTTACCCAAAACTTCCTTTTGTTGGATCCAATTAATTTGATTATTTATGCGAAACAATCAAAATTAAATGAAAGCTTAACTTAATTATTATCAATTTTTTTCATTTCATTGCAAAAGAAATAAAATAATGGCAAGCCTATTAGTATTTATGCGAAACAATCAAATACAATAATGACAAGCCTATTAGTATTTATGCTAAATAATTAAATAAAATGATGGCTAACCTATTAGAATTTATGAGAAACAAATCAAAATTACATGAAAACTTAACCTAATTACTAAGAATTTTTTTATTTCTTTGTAAAAGAAAAAAATGATGACTACCCTAAAAACATATAAATAAAAACTACTCTCAAGTTACCTTATTAAGTGTTTATAGAAAATAATTGAAAAAGTCATAAGAGTTATTATTTATGTTTACATAAATGATTAAAATTGTATCACTGAAAAAAGAAACACCTCAGCTATATAGAGAGGGTGAAAGGAAGAATCCAAAGGGTGTTGGAAATCCATCTTCTCTTTATGTAACTAAATGAAAATAAAGAAAAGAAATTATCAAAACTTATTTGGATTTTCCTATTTTTTTAATGACTTGGAGTTGGATTAGAAGGGAAGACCTTTCTACAAACTCTACATTAAAATAGTGTTTTAAATTGATTGAGATTGAGCTAATCAATTGAATTTATTTATGTATTTCTTTTAATTATATCAAAGGCATTGTATAGGAAGATATTTTCATCGGCAGTGTAGAAATCGTATGATATATCACGATATTTGCAACATAAACAAACAAAATGTGGAATTTGATTATATTCCAGTTTTCTATATCTTTTTTACACCAGAAGACCACACTTATTTGCTAATGATGTTAAGGTCTATGTTGTTTAGTGAAGCTCTCTTACTACATGGAAGAACTTGTGATTACTTATTAGCAATTGCCAATACCCCCACCACAAAAAAATAACATCTACATCGATTATTCAAGCTCGAATAAGGCAGAATGCCCTTTTCCAAAACAAAACAACTTAACAAACATAGACTAAAGTAACTTAAATTAATTTCCAAAAAAGTTAATTGGATCGGGAAGGAATAAAAACTTTACCTTGATGCGTTTGTCTTTTAACCCAAAAAACTTAATCAAATTTAAAGGGTTCTTTTGTTACTACACATAACTCCATTTTGAATGGCTAAGAGTGAATAAGAATAGCCACCAATAACATATTTAAAATCACCAAAACATTTTTTCCACTCCATACCTCTACAAGCCAATCAACATGAATTCCTTGCATGCTTGGGATGTTGTCATTCTGTAAAGTCTCCATGAAATTTACCAAAGACATTTTCAGTGTCCATAAAACTATTAGTTAGCAAGCTATTCTTTTCCTTTCTCAATTAGATCCATTTGGTCATCTGATATTGCAAGATGTGGGCATATTGTGTTAAGTCCGGTGTTCCATTGTTGGCAAGCAATTGATTGTGGGAGCATGAATATTTGTGACGTCGCCTAAAACCGAGGGTTTTTTAGGCTGAAAACCACTTGCATTGGTAGCAAGATCAACTGTCGTGACTCACTTAGAAGCTCTTTGCCTGGATTTCTTCCCATCTGGTTGCAATTGAATCACACCAACAACAACTTTCAAGCCACATGTAACACGAGCTCAAGTAATACAACCATTGTTTTCATGTGACCTTGACACCTTTAACCTCCCCACCCAAAACATGCTTCACTAACAGAGAGAGAACTGACAATCCCTCCTTGTAAAAAACATGAACAATTTATTCGTTTTTTAATACTTCTTAACATCAAGGGACTTTTGTCATTCACTGGAGCACCGTTTTCTTAGATAAATAAGAACTCGACATGTGAAATCATGCAAACAAATAAGAAATCTTTGGACAAATTAGCAGTGCTACTCCATGGAAAACAAAGTTTTTGTTAAATCATGCAAAGAAACAAGGTTTGAAGCCAAGAAATGCAGTGGTAAAATTCCAGCAGACCAATAATGAAGTGAAAGCGAAACAATTGTATTGATATAAAAAAACATGGCAAAGTATGATGGGAGCACAAGATGAGCAAGATAGATGCCAATGAAGATGCATAAGGTAGAGGGTAATAGCATATCAAAAAACATGTCTCATGGTGAATGGATTAGGGTGAGGTGTTGTTATCAATCACATTGGGGATTTAAATATATTAATAGTCGCTTGTGTTTTTGAATAAAGAGACCTCACACTCATAACTTCTTAACGGAAAAAGAATTCTATAGCATGGGGGCATTCAAAAATATAAAAACAAAATAAATTTGCGGGTAGAGGATTCTATTTGATTAAAGGGAATTTTGTCATCAATTGGAAAATGGTAAACTTTATGTCCGCTGACATTTGTTGAACTCTTAATATAGCGAAACCAGAACTACGTCAAACTCTCTCGCTTATTTGTATTTTTTTCCTTCTCTCCCGATAATGGAGGAAAACCAGAGGCCAGATTTTCGAACAATTGTACACCTCGACATTAGTAGGATTTCTTTTAGCTTATCAAATAGAATTTTTTGCTTTGATATTTACTCTATTTAGTCTTCAAATTAATGGAAAATATGGGAAACTAACATAATAGGACAACGAATGACCCTGTGATGATATGTTCGAGTGATTTCTTTTATTTTGGGAACCTCGATGCTAGATTTATGTTTATTTTGCTTCATAACGCTGCAATTTGTGGTCATTTTAGTTTCCTTCTCATGGAATTCAATAAAATATGTGGAAGATTTGGTGGGAATGGTTTTATTTACCTTCAATTATGAAAAAATTACAACAAGGTTTGGGATAAATTAAGTACCCTTTGTTTCCAATGGCTACTGTCTCTTAGCTACTTTGAGTTGATGATGCATGTTGCTAGCCCCAAGAGCCTTAATGTGTTTGGGGGTTGGGAAACATGAACTGGGTGGGTTTAATTATAGAATTTTTGAATTTATCTTAGAATATATGGAATTTACTCTCTTTCTTTTCAAAATGTACAAACTTTTTACCCATTTGAGATTTAATGCAAGAGGTTATCATCAAAATAGGGAACCAACTTCAAATAACATTATTTTAATTGCAATAATTTAATGATTCCAATTAACAACATTAATATGAAAACTTTCCTCACATTACTTCGGCATTCCTATTCGCCCGCTTAGGGGGTATGCTAGTTTATATTTATAAAATTATTTGAAACAAATTAAAATATAAATAAATTCATCTCTTATATCCAAAGAGACTTCTAAATTTCATTTTTCATTTTAATGATAAATACACAAAAATACAATAATAATCATCTAATTTCATGGTCAGTCAATATTGATGTATGAACAAATATATTAAATAAAGATAAAATTGAGATTGAACAAAAGAGGATTCTTGAAAAAGAAGAAAAAACATAAAAAGTGAGACAGCCTTCCAGCTCCAAAGGGGAATGTGAAATAAGCAAATGCAAAAGGAAACAGAAGAGTACATCATCTTGTAAAATAATATATCTAACCAGTTTGTTAGAGAGAAAAACAGGTAAGCAGCCATACTTTTATATCTCTTGCCTTTTATATATAGTTTATTTCAGATTGGTCAATTGGGAGCTTGGGTGGTTGGGAGGAATGCTGTTATTCTTCCCATCCAGATTCAATTCCAGCAAATGACATATTGAGCTCTTAACAAGTCAATATAATACTCTATCTATTTCTATATTAGTTTGTATACAACAAAATGACTTCAAAAATTCTGAATGACCATATCACTATCTAAAAAAAAATGCCACAATTCTCACATAACAAATGTTCAGCTACACCTTGTAAGTGAAAAACATCCTAAATGCATCTTACTGCTATCCAAACCCTCCAAATGCAAATCCAGCAAATGGAAACAAATCCCTACTAGAAGCTATACTAACAACTTATTTTACATTTTCTCCATAAACAAAAGGCAGGGGAGATGAGGAAACCTGCATTATTTTACATTTTGTCATTCAAAACAAAACCAGATAGCACATGGATATATTGAAGATTACTGTGTTACAAAACAAATAATCACCTGTAAGAAAAAACCACTTTGACATCTGAAGCACCATTAGCGACTATAAAATCATCTCCTTTCCTTCACCAATATACTGCCCATCAATGCATTCTATAACCAACTAGAGGCAAAGGCCTTTTAACATGGATAGTTATGGTCGTTTCATCCAAATTGCGTCAATCAAGTTCCTTAGCATTCATTTCCATCATGAGATTGCATACTTCTTGCTCTTGGCCTGATTTGGTACAAACCCTAATCAAACATTTATAATTACTAGAATCCAGTTTGCGATCCTTTCCACTGTGCTGAATCAGGAATGAATGCGCTCTGTCAAACCCTTTGATTTGGAAGAGACTACCAAGAATATGCGTGTAAGTATAATATTCTATCTATTTATATATTAGTTTGTATACAACAAAATGACTTCAAAAATTCTGAATGACCATATCCCTATCCAAAACAAATGCCACAATTCTCACACAACAAATGTTCAGCTACACCTTGTAAGTGAAAAACATCCTAAATGCATCTTACTGCTATCCAAACCCTCCAAATGCAAATCCAGCAAATGGAAACAAATCCCTACTAGAAGCTATACTAGCAACTTATTTTACATTTTCTCCATAAACAAAAGGCAGGGGAGATGAGGAAAACTGCAGTATTTTACATTTTGTTATTCAAAACAAAACCAGATAGCACATGGATATATTGAAGATTACTGTGTTACAAAACAAATAATCACCTGTAAGAAAAACCCACTTTGACATCTGAAGCACTATTAGCTACTATAAATCATCTCCTTCACTTCACCAATATACTGCCCATCAATGCATTCTATAACCAACTAGAGGCAAAGGCCTTTTAACATGGATAGTTATGGTTGTTTCATCCAAATTGCGTCAATCAAGTCCCTTAGCATTCATTTCCATCATGAGATTGCGTACTTCTTGCTCCTGGCCTGATTTGCTACAAACCCTAATCAAACATTTATAATTACTAGAATCCAGTTTGCGATCCTTTCCACTGTGCTGAATCAGGAATGAATGCCGCTCCGTCAAACCCTTTGATTTGGAAGAGACTACCAAGAATATGCGTGTAAGTATAATACTCTATCTATTTATATATTAGTTTGTATACAACAAAAAAACTTAAAAAATTTTGAATGACCATATCCCTATCCAAAACAAATGCCACAATTCTCACACAATAAATGTTCAGCTACACCTTGTAAGTGAAAAACATCCTAAATGCATCTTACTGCTATCCAAACCCTCCAAATGCAAATCCAGCAAATGGAAACAAATCCCTACTAGAAGCTATACTAACAACTTATTTTACATTTTCTCCATAAACCAAAGGCAGGAGAGATGAGGAAACCTGCAGTATTTTACATTTTGTCATTCAAAACAAAACCAGATAGCACATGGATATATTGAAGATTACTGTGTTACAAAACAAATAATCACCTGTAAGAAAAAACCACTTTGACATCTGAAGCACTATTAGCGACTATAAAATCATCTGCTTCCCTTCACCAATATACTGCCCATCAATGCATTCTATAACCAACTAGAGGCAAAGGCCTTTTAACATGGATAGTTATGGTTGTTTCATCAAAATTGCGTCAATCAAGTCCCTTCGCATTAATTTCCATCATGAGATTGCGTACTTCTTGCTCTTGGCCTGATTTGCTACAAACCCTAATCAAACATTTATAATTACTAGAATCCAGTTTGCGATCCTTTCCACTGTGCTGAATCAGGAATCAATGTGCTCCGTCAAACCCTTTGATTTGGAAGAGACTACCAAGAATATGCGTGTAAGTATAATACTCTATCTATTTATATATTAGTTTGTATACAACAAAATGACTTCAAAAATTCTGAATGACCATATCCCTATCCAAAACAAATGCCACAATTCTCACACAACAAATGTTCAGCTACACCTTGTAAGTGAAAAACATCCTAAATGCATCTTACTGCTATCCAAACCCTCCAAATGCAAATCCAGCAAATGGAAACAAATCCCTACTAGAAGCTATACTAACAACTTATTTTACATTTTCTCCATAAACAAAAGGCAGGGGAGATGAGGAAACCTGCAGTATTTTACATTTTGTCATTCAATACAAAACCAGATAGCACATGGATATATTGAAGATTACTGTGTTACAAAACAAATAATCACCTGTAAGAAAAAACCACTTTGACATCTGAAGCACTATTAGTGACTATAAAATCATCTCCTTCCCTTCACCAATATACTGCCCATCAATGCATTCTATAACCAACTAGAGGCAAAGGCCTTTTAACATGGACAGTTATGGTTGTTTCATCCAAATTGCATCAATCAAGTCCCTTAGCATTCATTTCCATCATGAGAATGCGTACTTCTTGTTCTTGGCCTGATTTGCTACAAACCCTAATCAAACATCTATAATTACTAGAATCCAGTTTGCGATCCTTTCCACTGTGCTGAATCAGGAATGAATGCGCTCCGTCAAACCCTTTGATTTGGAAGAGACTACCAAGAATATGCGTGTAAGTATAATAGTTAGGCGTAATCCCTTCTTCTTTCAATCTATCAAACAGCTTAAGGGCTCTTTCGATTCTTCCTGAATTGCAAGCAGCACGAATCAATATATTATATGCAATTGCATCTAGTTTGTAGCCCGTATTAGTCATTCTCCGAACAAATTTGGTTGCCTGTGGAAATTCTTTCCTATTACAAAGTGAACTTAAAACAATATGATAGCAGACGGAATCTTGAGGACAGTCTTTCATCATCTCAAAAACCTCATGTACCTTATCCATCTGATTGTTCTGACAGTACACCTGTATAAGTGGCCGATAAGTCTGCATTCTCGGAGCACAATCAGTATTTGCCATCTTTCCCAACGCAACCAAGGCTGCATTGATATAATTCTCTTCACAGAGAGCCGCAATAAACATTTCATAAGCAAATATTCTGAGAGAAAGCTCCAGCTGCTCCAACATTTCCATTACTTCCTTCAACATATCCGGATCATCGTGCCAGGCAGTGGCGAAAGAAAATGTTCTGGTAGAGTAATTGCAAGTCGTAGGTGATCTCTCTGACAAAACCCTCTGCAGGGTTTCAAAGTCCTTAGAGCGGCCGAGAATATTGACAAGCTTGTCAGAAGTTGTAGTGTCGTCTTCGAACCCTGCTTGTAGTTTAGCCCATTCAGAAAACCTCAGAGCCGAACTCGGGGAACTTATTTTATCCAATACCATATGTACTAGGTGTGGAGTTACCTGAATCCCCAATTGAGATAGGGTTGCTTCCATGTCTTCATCGCCCTTTTCAAGGACTTGACATATTTCTCTTGCAGCATCCACCGGCTCCCATCTCTTGTTTTCTAGACCTTCGTCTAGAAATTCAAGCAAGGCGTCCTTCTCTTCTTTGACCCCGCTCAAGGCTGCCTCCGTTGAGTAAAATTTAAGGCCCAAAATGAGTTCTTGAGAACAAGGAACGCTCTTACCGATTTGGAAGGTTTTGGGAGCCGTGGAATCCAGATTTTGGGGACATTCCGCTGATGCAGAGATCCATTGTTCAGGGAACAGCTGGATTGTTGAAAATGCTCTCCTGATAGAGGCCAGTCCCGCACGACGCACACAAGCCAGAGCCTGCATCTGCAAGAAGTCGTTTCTGCAGTTGGGAAATGGATGGAGAGGGGATGGAATCGGAATCGTGAAGGTTGGAGTTGTTATTGCTTGGGTTTAAGTGAACTGGGGTTTTAAGGGTATGGGCTGAGCTGTTAACATTTAGATTGGATGCTTTATATGCAGAGAAGATATTTACCCTCCAACATCAAATTTGTTCAATGTCAACTTAAAGTTAAATTAGGGATTTGCCTCGGGATGAAATCTCTTTATGAGATATTTGAATAGGATCATCCAATTTTGATATATTATGTATTTTCACATTTACTATATTTTATTTTTAATTTTAATGTATGGATTTTTATTTATTAAAAACTAAGATATTGTATAACTAAAATACTGTATTATTGCATGGAATGGTATGTAAATTTTTGTTTAATTTAATAATTATTAAATTTTATTATTTGAATTTGTGGAATTAATAAATATATCATCAAATAAGAGTAATAACACTATTTAAATATCTTTTTGATGATGCTAGGTGGAATGTTCACTTCCGACTTCTAAAGTACAATGTTTATAAAAAATATTTATCATAATATAGTAATCCAACAAAACTTATTAAAATTATTATTTGTTTTTGGTTCTTTAGTTCTCCCTCTCTTCAAACTAAGAAAGGAACTCTAAAATGGGTGGATGAGATCATCCTTTAATAACTTATTTTTTTTTTAGTGTTTCTCTCAAAATATTCATTTGAGTTATTTTGTATATGGGGTTTCATGATAGTAATATTATTGTGAAACAGAGAACAAACTTTTGAAGATAATATTTTAGATTTCCTTTCAAACAATTGGAAAATCACCCAGTTTTGAATTATTGAAAATTATTTTAAAATTTATTCTTGTTTAAGAGTTTTTATTGATGTAACTTTTGAAAATCATTTTAAAATTTATGGGTTATTAATTTTGTTTAAAGGTTTTAATGTTCTAACCTTTCAAGGTAAAATTTATGGGTTACTAATTTTGTTTAAAGGTTTTAATGTTCTAACCTTTTAAGGTAAAATTTTATTGACAAAATGGGTGATTCGGAACTTTATAGGAGATTTTACTAAGACTTAGAATTATGTAAGCAAAACACTCACTCAAAGTTCATGAAACTTTTGCCTTATTGTCAGTACATATTTCTTAAGAATTCAAGGTCTCTTATCTTCAAAAACACTTGGGAGGCATGGCACTTTGTGATGATGTTTATGTGGTGGAATTTCTCAAGTTTTAGAGGCTAAATTTTGTTCATGAACTAATTTTCCATGTATTTTTATAAAAAAAATATTCACCAATTTCTATTTTTTTTTAAATGGTTTACCCAAATTCTAAAGGATCAAAGTATTTTACTCTAAAAATAGCAAAAAAAATCTAGACATTATATGAAATCTTTAGAAATTTGAATATTTTTATATAATTTCTAGAAATTTTTTGTTAAATTTTTTTTGCTTTTTGAAAATTGTATACCTTTCTTAACCTTTTGGATAAGATCAAGTGTAGTTTTTTTTAGAAACTATATAAAATCTTTAGAAATTTGAATATTTTTACAAAAATATCGTCAAACATTAGATGCTTCGCATTTTAAGAATTAGTAAGATCCACAAAGGTTTCTACACATTAAGATAAGTATGAATCCTTAAAATTTTCTCCAAGTAGAGGTCACTGGGATTTATCTTTTCACCCTATCTATCACTCTAGGATTCAAGATAAATGTGTGGCTAAATTCCCTGATCTTCAAGCTTTAAGAATGAGTAGAAAAGGTATCTTCCTTTGGAAGGACCTTTGGGATGAAAAAACATTATCTTGGATAACCCTGATGGACTCAATGTTAATCAAATGAAGATTTCAGTGATTGTTTACTGGCCACCATCAAAGAACATTCATGACTTGAGAAGCTTCTTGGGAATGGAGAATTACCTACGAAAGGTCATTAAGCAATTTTACCATGTTGCACACCCACTCAATTCACTAAACATTGACCAACTCACAATTAGCTAAGGCATCACACAACAAGAAGAATTTGAAGAGATCAATCATGTAGTTTTCACTACTACAATGCTTGCTTTACTTGATATTCAACAAGCCTTTGAGATCAAGGTGTATGCATTTAGACATGCCATATGTGCACTTTTAATGCAACTCCAAAGAGTTCTTGCATAACACTTCTAGACTTTTTCAAATGTAGTTCTAAACTATTCAATAAATGATCAAGAAATGTGCACAATAGTTCAATTTGTAAGCTTGCAATGGAGACAGTATTTTCTCATATATAACACTATCATCCATAGTGATCATAAACCTCTCTAGTTTCTCTAGACACAAAGGAAGATTGAGAATTCACAACACATGAAGTGAGTCGCATATTTGCAGTGATTTGATGTTGTGATTATGTACCAAAAAGGAAGCACAAGCAAGGTTGCAAATTTCCTCTTAATAACTTTGAAATACACTTTTTTTTGTAGTGACAGTAATGATTGCATTGAAGAAAAGAGAGGGGGTTGCGTCTATAACCATATAACCGGTATAGATAAGGATAAATTCCTTGGATCTTGTTTACACCACTCTCCCATCAAGAGTTAACTTAGACTAGTTTGGGATGAGAGATCTTTCTTTCCTAAGCTCCTATGATTGGTGGTTTGAACACTTTTAAACTAGTCTACAAATTGTTTGCATAATAAAATACATTGATAAAACATACATAAGCTTCATCTAAAACTTTCAAGGCATAGCCAATATTTAGCAAGCAAAGATTGGGATCCCATTGTTTTGTTTCAATCATCTTTCTTTGTTTTAGCTCCCTTTTTTTTACTCTCAACCTCTTGTGAGTGGACAGGCATTGAAAGGAGTATACTTCTGATCCGAAAAATCCTTAGATGTTGATTATTTTAAATACACATAAACATCTACTTGATCTTTGAAATAATAATGATTGCTTGACTATTTACAATTTACATGTGAAAAACTTATCCAACCATTCACACTTTAATGATAAATATCCTGCAAATAATTGAGCTTGAAATGAACAACAATCATGAAATCACATACACAAGTTGGATAACGGAGTTCACCCAATTTGGGCTACCTCTCTGGGTCCGCTTCCAATAGAGACCTTCTTTATTAGTGCTCAAATGCTTGTGTTTTACAATGACCATTTTACATGTTGCTCAAACGCAAAAACATAATCCACAGTTGGATTCCTTACAAAAAATTGTGCAAAATGAGTATAAAGTTCTCAAAATTTTGTTAAGGAACCTCTCGAAACGCTTTACGGTGTACCTCAAAGTCTACATACCCTTAGGCACTCACTTCGAGACAATTCATTACATAAATCAATGTCTCCTGCCTCGGTCCATGCACCCATTAAATAGGCATGGGCTCTAACTTATTGTCCAAATTTCGGGGCAAGCATTAAATATAAAATAAGAGTCTTTTTTAACAAACTGTATGTGTGGTTTGTTGGTTAAAACGTTGTGGTTATATATGGAAAGTCGGGGGTTCAAGCCCCACCGTCTGCCATATATTATGTAGTTTTTATTGGCATAGTCGTTGGTCATTTAGTATATGGTTGCATTGGTTTGTAGTTTGTTATCCCCACACCCTTATGGTATTGGTCACATGTATTAACATATATACCAGGGGTTGGGGGTATCCCTTGGCCCCCTTTCCCCCAAAACGAAGCTTTACATTAATTCAAATAAATTTTAAAACATATCATGGTTAGAACTAAATGCATGGACTGTTGGTAGTGGAGGCTTGTATAAGGCTTTGGAAGGTCATGGGTTCAACTCTCATAGTATTTTGATAGACCATAACCAATATTGGCCAATGGGAGGATGCCACGTGCCGACCTCTCATTGGTTATCCCTTGCCACGTGTCAACATGTGATTTGTCCATCTAGCGTGAATGACTTACCCAGTTAGCTGCCAACCAATATGCCACGTCACCTGTATAATCATGTGCCACGTGTCACCCTTGCAGTGGTGACATGTGTCACCCTTTTACCTATGTTGACTTTTGACTTTTGACTTTTGACCTGATTTGATTGAAACTTTGATTGTCCATAACTTTTGCATATGAACTCCATTTGAGGTGATTTTTATGTCATTGGAAAGCTATCACCGAGCTTTATGCATTGATTGCATTTTCGAGAGCATTTGGAATACTTGAATTTTGAGCATTTCTGAACCATTCTAGACCTATGTGAACGTTCTGGATCCTCCTGGACCTTTGTGAGCATTCCTAGATCCTCTTGGATCATTCCTCCCCATTGGAAGCCTTTTGGACCACCAAGATATTTCAATTACTCAACAACTAGGTGATGATAGAGTTCCCTCACCCTTCCGATCTCCATCCATTTTTCCTTGCTTGGTTTTACCCCTTTAAGACCAACTCGAAGATATTCCACATCACCTCACTGTGAAGTCTTGATTCTTATATCAAGAATAACATCTTCCTATAGCTCGTCCAAATATTTTGGAGCAAAATCATCAATTGTTGGAACTTGAATACTTTCATCTTCATCCATAATCATTGGAGGCTCATAAAGCTTCAAATTCTCAACATTTACCATTGAATACATTTGCATGTAGGTTGGTAGATCTAAGCGAAAGGCATTAGCACCAATATTTTCCAAGATCTTGAATGGACCATACCAGATTGGTCTTATATTTTTACCTTCACCTTTCATTATATCCTTGCTGATATGTAACCATACTTGATCACCGACTTCAAACTGATGGTCAACCCGATGTTTATCATGCATTGCCTTATACTTGGCTTGGTTCTTCTCCAATTGTTCATGTACTGCTTTATGTACCTGTTGAATCTTTTGAATAAACCTTTTAGCTTTATCTGTATCATCATGTCCATCTTCTTTACCTGCTTCTCCAAAAACAAATTCCATAGGTGATTTAGGCAAGCACCCCAAGCATACTTCAAAATGATTTTTATAAGTAGATGAATGCATGGCATGATTATAAACATGTTGTACATAAGGAAATTGTTCATCCCATAACTTAGAATGCATGTTGCAGTATCCTCGAAGTAGATATACCACTATTTTGTTTACCACCTATGTTTGTCCATCTATCTGTGAATGAAAAGTTGTGCTCTTCTTCAACTTAGTGTCCATTAGCTCCCATAAATGAGACCAAAAGTTTCCCAAAAAATGAGAGTCTCAATCTGATATAATAGATGTAGGAAGTCCAAAATGAACCCATGCATTAGAAAACAACATCTATGTTATTTGTTTAGTTATGACATGTTTCTTGCATGGCATCAAAATACACATCTTGCTAAATCTATCCACAACAACATATAGATAATCATGACATGTTCTGGACATCGACAAACCTCCTACAAAATCCATGGAGATACTTTCCCACGGCTAAGAAGGTACCAGAAGTGGTGTATATAACCCCAACTTTCTGTTGCTAGGCTTACTTGTGGCACACATAACACACCCTTTGATATACTTGGAAATTGTTTCATTCATTCTAGGTCAATAACAATATCTTTGTAATTGTGCAACTGTCTTACCAACCCCAAAATGACCAGAGATGAGAGATGTATGAGCTTCTCTAATTACATTCACTCTTTCATCTCTTAGTATACATAGTTTTCCAAGATGATGTAACACATTTTCATGCATACAATAATATGACTGCGGATTACCACAAATTAATGCATCATATACCTCTTTAAAATCATCATCCCTAACATATTTTTATGCATATATGTCATGTGTTAAAGGATTATACCTGAGTATTGTGGATGCATTAATTACTGGTCTTGACAACATATCTGCAACCTTGTTATGAATACCCTTCTTATACTTGATTACCAAATGAAATTGTTGTAGAAAACCCATCCACCCGAAGTGTCGTGGTTGTTGTAGCTTGGTTTGTGACTGCAAATACTATAATGGTTGATGATCGATATGCATTATCGTTTCCTTTCCCATTAAGTAATGCTTCCATTTCTTTACACTTTGTACCAACGCATACAATTCTTTATCATATGTTGGATAGTTAATTATGGCTTGAGTGAAAGTCTCAAAATGATAACATATAGGTTTGCCTCATTGCATCAAGACTACTCCCATGACATATTTGCTTGCATCAATTTGAATCTCAAATGGTTGTTGTAGATTTGGCAATGCCAAAACTGGTGCATTGCTTATCTTTTCCTTCAATGTCTCGAAGGATTTCCACTACTTGCCTCGTCATTGAAAGACTTGTTTGACTCTTGTTAATGCATGTAAAGGTGTTGCTATGTATGAGAAACCAACAATGAATTTCCTCCAGTATTGTACTGCTCCTAAGAAGCTCTTGACTTCAGTGGCAGTAGTTGGCTTGGGCCATTTTACAATGACTTCTACTTTTGTGGGATTTATATTTAGTTGGTCATTCCCTACAATGTATCCCAAATATACCAAAGAAGTTTTTCCAAATTCACATTTTGATAACTTGATATATAGCTTCTCCTTCTTCAAGAGTTCTAAGACTGTCTTGACATGCTTTATATGATCTTCCCATCTTCGACTAAAGATCAATATATCGTCTAAATAGAAAATAACAAAATCATATATGTAGGGTCTGAACACATCATTCATTACTCTCATAAATGTGGTTGGTGTGTTGCATAACCCAAATGACATAACCAACCATTCGAACAAGCCTTGCTTGGTCTTGAAAGTAGTTTCCCATATGTCACCTTCTGCAATTTTGATTTGATGGTAACCACTTCTCAAATCCAACTTAGTGAAATAGACAACATTCTTTAATTGATCTAATAAATCATCAATTTTGGGAAGAGGATAACGAGTCTTTACCGTAATCTTGTTCAGGGCTCAAAAATCAATACACATCCTCCATGTGCCATATTTCTTCGGAACTAATACAATAGGAGATCCACGTGGAGAGGATTTTGGTATGACGATTCCTTTATCGAGCAACTCCTAAACTTGCTTCTTTATTTCTACATTCTTGATTACTAATGACCTGTACATTCCAATATTCGGAAGAGGAGCATCCTGCTACAAATATATTTCATGTTCAACCTTCCTTTTAGGAGACAACCCTGTAGGTTCCTGAAACAACTCATCATAATTACATATGATGTTGACCATTTCATATTTATGATCTGGATCATAACCTGATAAAACATATGTTATATATTCTTCTTTCTATTTCACTATCATGAGAAAAAAAGATTTACTTGCGCTCACGAGTCTCTTCATTTTCCCTGTACTCACTAAATAAACATTAGTTTTGATATGATGAGCTCTGACAATATATTCAACCCCATCCTTGAAAAGATGATATTTATTCTCTTCTTGATAGAATACAACCTTCCTGTCAAATAGATATGGACTACCCAAGACAATGTCGCAAATGTCAAGAGGCACAACATCTAACTCAACCTCGTCAAAAAACTTAGTTGTAATTGCAAACTTGATCTTACACTTTTTCATCACTTGCAACTTAGCATCTTCACACACCTATCCTAACAGATATGGGTTCTTATAAGGTGTCGTCTTTAAACCTAGCTTCTTAACAATCACTTAAGATATTAGGTTAACTTGATATCCACTATCAAATAAAGTATCTACCTTGGTATGCTTGACTATAACTTTGACAGAAAAAGCTCACTTCTCTTCTTTTGATCAATATCAGTTTCCATTTTGGTAGATTGGACTAAATAATTTGAATTGATATCCAATATACCTTTGCTTCCTATGGCCATGATCTTAGATTCACCTCCAAAATATGATCCTAGATCCTGATGAGTTGATGCAACAATATTCTACTTCCCTTTTTCCTTAAATTTCTTTGGTCGTAATTCTGGATGCAACTTCCAACATTGTGATTCCTCATGTCCTTTTTTCTTATAGTGGAAACATGTAGGTCTTTCCTCAACTTGCTTCATTGTAGCTGATTTCTTACTCTTCCATTTACCTTTCAGTTTCTTTTCAAACTTGAATGGCTTCTTATCTTCGCTCACATGCTTACCCTTACTAGCCTCTAGATGTGTAGCTTCTACGAACACCTTATCAATGTTAGTAGGGTTAAACATTAAAATAGTATGATGAAGGTATGAGTGCATGCCACCAATATACTTTAGAAGAGTTTCATGAGTATACAATGGAATTCACAATGATAAAGCCTTGTTTTTGAATTCCTGTGTATATGCCTGAATATTTTGGCCTTTACCCTGTCTTAGATGCTATCATTCGATCATTGTCATTTGTGTATGTGCCAGTGGATAGAATTGTTTCCTTATAGCCTTAGTAAACTTATCTCACAAAGAGATTACTTTACCCTTTTGAACAATATCAACTTGCATCTTACTCTCCCACCATATTAAGGCGGTACCACTTAGTTGAAGAGCAACTAACTGTATCTTTGAAGACTCATACATGATCTCTTGAACCATGCAATATACCTCTATTTTCTTGATCCAGTTGTCCAATTTCTCGACATTCAATTCTCCATCATAGGTCGGAAATTCAAACTTGGCATCCAATTTTAACAAAGGAAGATTATGCTCAGACTTCTTAGAGGAATTCTTTCGGTGAGAATAATGTTCACTTGATTTAGAAGAAGATGATGATGATGAGGATGGTGAAGGGGGCTCTGAAGGTCCACCACCTTCACCTCCTCCTTCTCCTTTTCCCGAAGATTCTCCGCTTACAAGATTTTAAATTCTTCGTTGCAAGTACTCTACTATTTCCCTTAATGATTGAAGTGTAGTCATGATCTCTTCGTGGTTCATGGGATAATCTCCTTCTCCTTTTTTAGAAGCCATCTCATGTCTTCGAAATATTTCAATTTCATAGTTATAACTTGCAAGTTTTCCTTTACCAAGTTTCAGTTTAGCTCTTGTAAGCATTCACTTGCAAACACTTGTCAAACCTGCTTGGATACCAACTTGATCCGAAAAATCCTTAGATGTCGATTATTTTAAATACACATAAACATCTACTTGATCTTCAAAATAATAATGATCGCTTTATTGTTTACAATTTACATGTGAAAACTTATCTAATCATTCACACTTTAATGATAAATATCTTGCAAATAATTGAGTTTGAAATGAATAACAATAATGAAATCACATACACAAGTTGGATAATGGAGTTCAACCAATTTGGGCTACCTCTCCAGGTCCGCTTCCAATAGAGACCTTCTTTATTAATGTTCAAATGCTTGTGTTTTACAATGACATTTTTACATGTTGCTCAAATGCAGAAACATAGTGCACCGTTGGATTCCTTACGAAAAATCATGCAAAATGAGCATAAATTTCTCAAAATTCCATTAAGGGGCCTCTCGGCATGCTTTACGATGTACCTCAAAGTTATGCACTTCGAGACAATTCTCTGCACAAATTAATATCCCATGCCTCGAACCACGCACCCATTAAATAGGGTGTGGGCCCTAACTTACTGTCCAAAGTTCGGGGCAAGCATTAAATATAAAATAGGAGGTTTGCTTTAACAAACCGTATGTGTGGTTTGTTGGTTAAATTGTTGTGGTTATATATGGCAAGTCAGGGTTCGAGCCCTACCGTCCGCCATATATTTCGTCATTTTTATTGGCATAACCATTGGTCATTTAATATATGGTTGCATTGGTTTGTAGTTTGCTAGCCCCACACATTTATGGTATTGGTCACATGTATTAACATATATACCAAGGGATGGGGGCTAGCCCTCATCCCCCTTTCCCCCCAAAACGAAGCTTTACATTAATTCAAATAAATTTTAAAACATATCATAATAAGATTTAAATGCATGGCACGTTGGTAGTGGAGGCTTGTATAAGTCTTGGGAGGTCGTGGGTTCAACCCCTGTCGACTCCCATAATACTTTGATAGACCATAACCAATATTGGCCAATGGGAGGTCGCCACATGCCAACTTCTCATTGGCTATCCCTTGCCACGTGTCAACATGTGATTTGTCCATATAGCGTGTACAACTTGCCTAGTCAACTGCCAACCAATATTCCATGTCACTTGTACAATCATGTGCCACGTGTGACCCTTACAGTGTTGACACGTGTCACCCTTTTGCCTATGTTGACTTTAACTTTTGACCTGATTTGACTGGAACTTTGACTGCTCATAACTTTTTCATACGAACTTCGTTTGAGGTGATTTTTACGTCATTGGAAAGCTATCGCTGAGCTCTACGTATTCATGGAATTTTGGAGAGCATATGGAATACTTGAATTTTGAGCATTTTTGAGCCATTTTCGACCTCTGTGGATGTTCTAGATCCTCTTGGACCTCTATGAGCATTCCTGGATCCTCCTAGATCAAATTCCTTCCTAGAATCCCACATATGAGCAAGCCCATGTCACATTCTCTTCCCCTCTTACAAATGCATCTTTTTCCTTTTCATAAGTGTGGGCTCCCTTTATTGCAAGGGTGCCCTTTTCATCCTCAACATCGCCCTAGCCTTGGTCCTCCTCTCTCAAGGTGACCTCCTTCACTGTCGTCTCCTTGGTAGAGGGATTCACCTTGTTTATTGAGGGCTCATCTTCCTCCCTTTAATTGCTTTGATCCTCTAGAATCTCACAGTAATTAGTCCTCAGCATAGGGGCTTTCCTCTAATTTCACTAGAGAAGGGGTTGCCTTCCCTTCTACATATTTATCGTTTGCATGAGTTACCCTTGTTCCCTCTAAGTTGGTGGTATCCACTGCCCCTTTTTGCAATATTTAGCAACATGGCCATATTATTGAGAACACACTTATATTGAGAGTATGGGGGTGAATCAATATAAGACAATTTTTTACTTTTTCAAACATTCATTATCCATAAGAAAACAATCACATTGCAAAACATGGAACAAAAGATTTATGTGGAAACCCTTTTGGGAGAAAACCACACAACTTATCTTTATAATTATTTTTAGGCACCAACCTATTGTTATTGACATTTGTAGGCACCAACCTACTAGAGACACCAATCCCCACTGGTACAGATCCTGGTAAGGACAAACCTACTCTTACATATATTTGTAGACAAAAAATTGTTGGAGACACTAATCCCCACTGTTAAGCACCAACTTAGCAAGAGACACCATTCGCCTACAGATCTTCATAGACACCAATCCCCATTGTTATCGCACAGGTTGTAGGTTGGGAAAATCCAAACCCAACCACCAATTGGCGACAACTTTGAGAACACCTACCCACTGTCACCTTAGGCAGGTATTCCCGTCACTTTAGAGATGATAGAATCAACTCAAGGGGGGAATCCCGGTGAACCTGGAGGGAATGAGATGGAAAGTGAAGAGATGAAGGAAATTCCCCCTATAGGTCAATATAGAAGATGTGGAAAGGCTTGGGAAATAATATTGGTGGCATCCAATGGTTTCCAAAAGATAAGAACACCTGCAAAGAATGGTATACCTGCCTGAGACACATGAACAAGCCAAGTATATGTGTATAATTTTAGGTGGACAAGAAAGTTAGGCTTTTTGTTCCTAATTGAAACAGTAAACAATGATGTATATTAACAAGAAACTAAATGATAAATATACTAAACAATTGTTAAAATCCCAACAAATGATGCAAGAGATAAGTTAGATAAACACTAGTGATACTCAAGAAGGAAAGCACAAGACTTTAGCAATGAAACAAGGTTGTAATAAAGAGTGTTTGCAGGGATATTTTGCATCTTCATGGCTGTAGAAAACAATTTGTTACAGCAGTAAATCCAACGACCAAAACTTACAAAGATTCCACCCAAAAGTTGCGCTAGGCCTAGTAGATTAACTTGGCAAACTTTTAGCAAATTATGACGGTTGAAAAGCAAGTTATGAATGAAAATGTGTTAGGGTTTTTGCATCCCTAATGGATGTAAATGAATATTTATAACAGAAGCAAGAAGCACTTAGCTAAATATGATGCCCTAGTGGCTCAATCAATCATATAGAACAAATAATTGATTCCAATTTAGACAACCTCCAAATCACGAAATTTCACGTTAACCAGTGCAAGATTTTATTTCTCCAATGCAATTATACTAGTGCCTTTAGCTATTGGATTATGGAGTCAAGTAAATAAAGAGCTAACAATGCTATCTACTTGGGGGTGTAAACCCTCTTACTTCGAAGAATATTCTACCTGAGAGAGAGTTGAATAATAATATTATATTATATTTAATTAGGCCCTATTGTGCCTTAGTAAAAGTCGGCCCTTTTGTGCCTTGACAATTAAAATGTAAATTAAGAGGGTAAAGTGACAGGTTGGCCCAAACCTAATTATAATATGGCCAGACCACTATTCATAAGAGAGGCCAATGCCTCATTTGTACACACTCACCAACCAGCTCTGTAGTGCGCAAGTCTTGGAGGAGAATCTGTTGCAACTGGGGGTGACGTGAAGGAGGGTTTTGGCCTATCTCTTGGTATTTATTGGTTAAGTGGTGCACTACTCTTCCTAGTGAAGGATTAGAGGAAGATCTTATGTTCGGTCTTTGGTCTATATATATTGAGGAAGTTTTTGTTGGGTTTTCTTCCCCATGATGGTTTCCCAGGATAATATGTGTGTCTATATTGTTTCTGTGATTTCCTCTCTTTCAATGATCTTATTTATACAACGAACGTGCTAAATTATTGCAATAATAAAGAAGAAACGTAATTGCTAGTTGTATATGTAAAAATTTAACATGGTATCAGAGAAGGCCTGAAAGAGACCAACTCATAGTTTATAAGAAGTGGCTAGCTTCAACACACCCTCTCCAAGATTCAGTTTCAGTATTGCAGCTGTTGCAAAGTTAGGGTTCCTACATAAACCCTAAGTGTGACGTTTTCCTTGTTTGAGGAGGACATTGGAGAAAGTAACCACACCTAGGAACTTGCCCTAGGAGGGTGCATCTAGTCCCTGGATCAAAATTCTGAAATTTGAAGTTTGAGAAATTAGGGATTCCTCATAAAACCCTAATTTGCAGTACCAGTTGCAGTTGCAGTATCAATTGCAGGTGTAGTGCCAGTTCCTTCATACCATTTGCAGCACCAGTTGTAGTGCCAGCACCAGCTGCAGTACCAGTTGCAGTGAAAGTTTTTGTGAAGTGTTGGGACTGATGTTTTATTGTCCTAGTGCGCCTTACCCTAGCAAGATACTGTCAGATGTATGTAGTTACATGTGTTTAAACTGTATCATTATTTTTAAAAGGGTATTTGCAAGAGAAAGGATCTTTTGTCTAAACAAAAATCATAGATCCAGAGGGATCTCAGATCCAACACATTCAAAGGAACTATGCACCCCAGGTTTGATTACCTTGATATGCCTCTACTTGTTATGGAATTATTGTAATCTTATGAATATCCATGTTACGTTTTGATCTGTTGAAGTTACCATACTAACCATTGTAAATGTGTTTAACCAGAACATAATATATCTAGCTAGAAGATACTACACACATTTGTAGAGAGAAATTGAGAAAGAAGAAGAAGGAGAGAAAGAATAGAAGAATTCTCATTAACCGTAATGAATAATGAATAATTAACACATGATATACTCTGTATAACTCAACCAATGCGCACTGGAGGAGAACCAATGCACCATAGTGGTGGTCTAGAGTGATCTGGACACACACCAACAATTACGGGAGTGAATTTCCACCTAGTCTAGTCTCACAGGCAGTTACAAGAGTGAACTGCCACCTAGTTGAGTTAACTAGTCAACTAGTCTTTAGTTAACTGAATGAACAGAGTGTAGTGAGGAGTAGATCAAGAAATCAAGGGTAATGCACCCGCCTGGTGATGATCCCAAGGGAAGTGCGCATTAGCATGGTGATTATCCCAATGTTGCATGGTGACAAAACCAATGCAGCATCTAGACTCAACTCAACTAGTCAACCTAAAGTGTCAACTGAAAGAGAATATTCTTCAGGTGGAATATTATCTCCTAAAATATAGGAGACTATATAATGACTAATTATGACTAATAAACAAGGAAAAAGAAATCCTAGGTGTGTGTGAAGTAACTCCAACACCCCCCCTAAACATCACTATGGTGAAAATAAAGAATGGGTCCCGACAACGAGGCCATGTTAGGTACCCAAATACAAAAGACACATTGAAACAAAGTGAGGAAAGAGGGAAAACCTCATGGGAANCCCCCCCCCTCAAGGTACATTGTATGTAAAAATAAGAACTAGAGTTGCTAGGAAATTGTGTCCTTCACTCCAAGATGACTTCGCTGAGAATGAAACTTATGCTCAGTGAAGGTCTTGGTGAAGATGTCTCTCATATGTTCTTTTGATGGACAAAACTGTAGGTCGATGATCCCCTCGTGTAATAAGTCCCAGATGTAGTGCATGTGGATCTCGATGTGCTTCGTCCGCTTCCTCTGAATTGGATCTCTGCGGAACTTCAGAGTGCTTTGGTTGTCACACTAGATGACGATCGACCAATGAAACTGAATGCCCAACTCAATGAGAAAATTTTGTAGCCACATAGCCTGAATGGTTATTTTAACTACCCCTATGTACTTTGCCTCGACTGAAGATATAGAAATGGCATCTTTCTTCTTGCTCGACCAACAGATAGGCCTGGAACCAAGACTGAGTGAGTAACCAGATGTGGACTTGCGATCAGTGCTATCGCCAACCCAATCAGAATCAGTAAACCCGATGAGATCTAATGTAGAGTCTGCTGCATAATGAATCCCAAAGGTGATGGTTCCCTGTACGTATCGAAGGATACGCTTTGCAGCCTTCTAATGTAGCTCATGCAACTCATGCATGAACCTGGAAACTGTGTCAAATGCATAGGAGAGGTCTGGTCTGGAGTGTGTGAGATACAACAAGCTCCCCACTAGCTGTCTGTATAGTGTGTTGTCAACCAGTGGATTCTCCCCACCATCCTCAAGTTTGAATCCTCATAGGAAAGGAGTCGGAGCATACTTATAGTCTGTCATGTGAAATCTCTCAAGGAGATCTCGTG
The DNA here is from genome assembly GCA_010110895.2 of Picea sitchensis. Taxonomy (NCBI): domain Eukaryota; kingdom Viridiplantae; phylum Streptophyta; class Pinopsida; order Pinales; family Pinaceae; genus Picea; species Picea sitchensis. Next base: position 49,011 of record SNQJ01S0002381.1, read on the forward strand.
CATACTTGGCCTGAGACAGTTTGATGTCTGATGCATCCTAACTGATCTCGAGTCTAAGGAAGAAGTGTAGCAGATCCATGTCCGTCATCGAAAACCTGTCATGTATAATCCTCTTAACTGCAACAATCATTGAAGTTGAGCAACTGGTAATCAACAAATCATCAACATACATAACTAAGAGTAGAAGTGAATCAACCGTCCTGAGCATGTAGACATTCGGGTCTGATTTACAATGTACAAATTTTTGTGACAATAGGTAGGATCCTGTCTTGGCATAACATGTCCTCGGAGCCTGCTTGAGGCCATAAAGGGACTTCTTCAGTCGACAGACCAAAGATGAGTCCTTCATAAATCCCTATGGCTGCTCCATATAGATCTCCTCAAAGAGATCACCGTGAATAAATGCATTCTTCACGTCCATCTGATGGAATTCCCATCCCTTGGCTGCCGCAATGGAAAGTGCCAATCGTATGGAATCCATCTTCACTACTGGAGCGAAGGTCTCATCATAGTCAATACCATGCACTTGTTGAAAGCCTTTGGCAACAATCCTGGCTTTGTATCTGCTAATATGTCCATCCGCTGTGCTCTTGGTCCTGTAGACCCATATGCATATGACAATTTTGTTAATGTTTATGCCATTATTATAGTTCTTTGCATTTCATAAGATAAGAGCATAATAAGAACAAGATCACTGAGAAATACACATCCACAATAGACACAACATTTATCCTGGGAAACCCTCTAGGGGAAGAAAACCCAAC